>DVXP01004237.1:0-10548 GCA_018235645.1 Junonia grisea
CCCGGAGATGCTGCGCCTCGGAGACAACGTGTGTAGAGCTGTCTGTTATATCATACTCTATCATCTACCGCAACGCGCTGCACATCGCCGTGCTCGCGCAGCACGAGCGCGTCGTGGAGCACCTCGCCGCCGCCTACCCGGAGATGCTGCGCCTCGGAGACAACGTGTGTAGAGCTGTCTGTTATATCATACTCTATCATCTACCGCAACGCGTGCGCGAAAGAGAACTAAACGGAAAAAATTAAGACCAAAAGTTCAGGCATATTAAATATTATCATATATATGTTACGCTCAAATATTGAAAACGCTCAGTAAGCTATAAAATAGCGTTTTACCACAACGCGTTGTGATCAAAGTAAAATATCCATATCGCGAAATTCATATTACGACTGTAATGAAAACGCGCTCGACGTGTTGTGGCAAACACAGAAATACCAAATAGCGAAATTCGTGTCGTGGTGCTTTTTAAGTGGACGTTGGCGTTTCCTTGGAATACGCCACAACACGAAATTTGCTTTTCGGTATTTCTGTGTTTACCACAACGCGTCGTGCGCGTTTTCATCATTGCTTAAGCAATTTACATTTTTTTTTTAATTTAGATGTGTCTTAATAACTTGCTACGTTTACATTACAGTTGGAACGAACGGCATTGCACTACGCGATGGGCATGGAAAAGATGGAGTCTTTGAGTCGCATTCTCATACGAGCCGGAGCTAAACGGGTACTCAAAGACCTCAAGGGCCGACAGCCGTCATATTACTTCATGAACAAATCAGATATCTTGCGCCTTAAAGAGGAAGAAGAAGCATATTGAGATAAAAAGAATATGGACGTGATGCAACGCACAGCAAGTCTAAAAAATACATTGTGGAAACATGCTTTATAAATTAATGTATTTTTGTCTGTAACTCTTGTTAAATGTCGCTTGAATTAAAAAAAAATAACTACGGTAATATGACACAGATGTTGGTAATAAAGTTTATATTTTTATCGTCAAAATAACCTGACACATTTATATTTTCGTAATTTTGATAGTTTCATAGTACCTGTGCTTGTAGGGACCCTAAAATTAATAAGCAATTTTAACGATTTAGCAAATTTTCTTATTAATAAAACTCTCTTAGAATAACGCACTTGTTTTATTTTTATTAATAAGTCAACAATAAGATAAACACATTACATTATTATATACCTTATGTATTGTATTAAAAAAACTATTCTAAAACACAAAGTTTCATCAAAAATACCATACAAGTATCATAATAATACATCTATTCCGATTATATCAAAATTCATAATTATAATTTTATTAGTTTCCTTTATTGTGTAAGAGGTTGCCACGGAACAGGGTTAATGTACATTTGGGATACAGAACCGCGCATACCTGGAAAAATATGTAATTTTTGAGAAAATACTAAAACCGACAAGAAAGCGTCAGTTTTTAATAAAATCATTGTAAAACTCAACAATTAAAGGGCTCTTTAGTCACTTAATTTCTCCAAGATCAAAACATCAGATCCTGATTTTCTGATAATGGGAGCACCTGTGAAACATCTGTGTAAAAAGACTTGTCAAAATTGGTCCAGCTGTCTTCGAGTAATTTGGTAACATGGAAGTCCCCGACGAATCGAGAACCTCCTTCTTTTTTGGAATCAGTTAAAAAGTAAACTTTGTGATAAAGCTTATAGCTGCTGCAACTAGGACACTAGGTACAACAAAATGACACACAAATACTTAGGTATTTATTTGTGTGTTTTTCGCGTGTTATATACCTATGGCTACATTTCGTGCGGTGCGGGAGAGAATCAGCAAAAACCAATTAAAACTTACCTCTCCAGTCCTTCCCTTACATCCTACTCCCTTCTTCCCTTTTATTATTTTTTTTATAGAATAGGAGGCAAACGAGCCGACAGATCACGTTATAGTAAACAGTGCCGCGCATGGACATTTGAAACACCATAGGAGCTACAAAATACATTACCGGACTTCTTTTATGGGTAACAACGGCTTTGCTACTACGACCCGCCTGCTCATTTGCCCTATATTCTTATGAATAGAGACCAAATTATAGGCATTTGCATATATGCATATGCATTTGCATATATAGGCCACTTTTTGGAATACATTTTTCAGCCATTTCTTGGAAAATTGCATATTTTAGCGGTTTGAATTCTATTTTTCACCTAAAAATCAAGGGTAAAATGGATATTTTCGACGTATTTGCCTCGCGCTTCGGATTGTTTTGGTTGACGACATTTTTTTTTAGTCGGCACCAATGTCATCGCGGAAATGTAAAGAAAAGAAAATTGTGGCCTTTTACTTTTATTTTATCGGTAATTGTACCTTTTTTTTTGCTATGTCATCGGTAAAAACTATATGCATTTGCATATTTTTTTGCATATTTCGCCATTGTTGGTGCATAATTCGGGTATTTTTCGTGCACATCTTCATGCATATAATGACCATTTTATGTTGCATATAATCCGGTCTCTACTTATGAGGAAAAACAACTAACTGAGTTCTCCCTGATTCAGCGGCACTGGCAGGGGCTTGTTCTTGCTGGTGCGCAGCCAGTCGCGGTAGGCGCGCTCGCCCTGCACGCGCCGGCGCTCCTCCTCAATGGCCAGGCGAGCCGCACGACGCTCCGAACGGGTTTTCATTACTTTTGTATTGAGAATCATTCGTTATTGTGTATTGTCTAATATTATATGGTCTATACTCTATAGTACAATTGTCAATTCTCAAGTCAATATAAACTCTCAATTGTCAATTTGTAGAGCTAAAGCTAGAAGCAGATTTGGTCTCATGATACCAAACCGCGTAAGGATTTTTGAATTTACATATTTTTAATAAGTAGATAAAAAAAGGAGTTTGAACGTTGAATTTTAATGTAAAATATTCAGCTATGAAAGTTACACATTAGGACTTTAATTCGTCGTATTATTTATTGACTAGCTAAGCCTCGCGATTATACTCACATTAAATATAGATATTGCCATTCTTTAACATTAAGGGTTCGGAAGCAACCAACTCGTGAGCGTAGGATACATACCTCATGCCATTTTATTAAACAAACTGTTCCTTAGACTAATACATACTTATGCAAAAAACTCCCCACCCTCATAAGCTACTAATATATAATTCACAAAACGTACATTTCATTTCCTCCTCCTTCTTCTTAATCCATTCAGCCAATTTCTCCTCCTTAGTCTGGTGCCGTTTCTTCCTCTCCTCTTCAAGTTGTTCGTTCTTGTACCGCCTCATGATCTCCTCGGCCTTGCGGCGCTCGTCCTGTAAACGTTTACGCTCCAACCACCGACGAAATGACTCCTCGCGCTGCTCAGGCGTGGTGGTCGGTACGACCTGCTTTTTCATCTTCTCTTGTCGGGCTTTTTCTCGTTTCTAATGAGGGTTGCAATGATTTAGGTGTTTCTTTCTATTCAATTTTGTAGGTGTTTATAGATATAATAAAGATGTTTTTTGATGGTTGTGGTGGGTAACTATCTTTTATAGTTAAGGTATCTTTTGGATTGCAAAATTTTAATTACAATTTAATAAGCCTGTCTGTCACAAAAATAAATCATAATGCGGAAAATACGAACTTTTTTCACAGGTAAGTAATGAAAGGGCTCATACGAATTATCAAGAGATTAAATCTTCATATGCAATAATCACGCGAGGGAGTCAAGGGCATAACAGCTCGTATATAAAAAATATCACATATTACGCATATGTTTATTAATTATTACTACCTATTCGTTGCAATTCGTAAACATTTTAGGTCTCTAAACCTTAAAGCTCTTGGCTATATTTTTAATTCTCCGGTGTCTGTTTGTCTTCTTGCCAACGGGCTGTAACTCATGAACCGTAATAAAAAAGAGGTGATAAATTTTTTAACTGAATGTGTATTTGTGTACAACAAAAAAAAAACAAATAAAAATAATCGATCAAATGCGAAGCTTTTCAAATTGTTCAAAGTTATATTAAAGCACTATTCTCATTTCTTCTGCCAAAGTATATAAAAAGTATATTAGTATTAGTAGCAGTAGTACGGTATCCTGTACGAAGGGTTTTGGTGTGTAATGTGCATCGACTCCTACAAGACAGGTAGTCTAGCCTAGTTTACATATGTAGTAACTATTAAAAATAATAACAATTTAACGCAAAAATATATAAATAACCACCTCTTGTTCCTTACGCTGCAGCCACTGCTGAAAGGCTTCTTGCCGTTTCTTTTCAGTTCTCTCTCGTTCTTCTTTAGCAGTGGTCGTTGTGGACAGCGAGGCAACAGACAGACGAAATGTATCCGCGCCGTCTTCCCTATATGTACGATTACACCTTGGAGTCTCTTCGTCACCTGCCTCCTCCTGGCCGATGAGCCTACACGACTTTCTTTTAATACTACTAGAAGATGCACTAGATATACGTCCAGTCAAGAAAGGAGTGGAATTACTCCGATATGAACTATGAGGATGCGGTGTGACGTCATCAACGCACGAGTCCGTCTGCAGTGACGTCACAGAGTGAGTCGATTCGACTTTCTCGATGTAAATAGCGGGATTAATGTATCGAGTTTTACTCTTCCTCGATGCTAGGGACTCGTTGTCGCTGTGGTACTGGATGTTCTCGCCCGCACCATCGAATATGTGGTTGGAATTTTTCAAATGTAAATCGTATTTAGATCGGTTCCGAGCGCTATCGCCAAAGTTTCCTTGGTCGATGTCGCTCGCCATAATATCAGAAACAAAATACCATAACTACTAAAACGTGTTTACTAAAATAAAAGATATGAAAGACGAGTAAAATGAACGGAAAATAAGGCTACGAAAAAATTGGCATGTGTCAATATACTTTTTTATTCTAAACATTAAATCGTCAAATATTATCACTTGTATCGCCAGTTTAAAGCCATCTATATACATATAGGTACATTATTATTTTACTGGCTAATAATGGCGTATACGTTTATGTACTGGAAAAGTCTATCTACCTAATATACCTACATAAATAAATACCCAATTACCCCTCGCCCCTCACCTACTCTTTTTTTGCAATGTATTATTTGTGACCATTTACACTAAAGGAGCAAATGCTGGTTATTCCATTAAATCCCATTCTATCAAATTCTTTTACTGTCAATAGACAAAGCATTCTTTCATTGATCTGTATGCCTTCAAACACTTACTTCAAGCGTTATCGGCCTAAGCATCTCGTGCTAGAAGAACTAGAAGTTCTTTATTCTCATTCTTGCTCGTTGCTATTTAAGTTTTATCGCTTCGTTTGCACTAAAAGATTAAGAAAGAATGCTCTTGTTCTAGCTCTAGCTTATTGTTAGTTTTATGTAAACGCACCATTAGCTTTTCTGATGCTCGAAAGAGACGTTAGGCGGAGCTTAGTATTATAACTGGTTAGGTATACCTGTTTGTTTATTTTCATAAAAAAGGCACTTCTGGGCTTTATGAAAAAGGATCCTATATTTGTAAGAAACATTTTATTTAGTTTAAATATTGCATATCTTTCTTGTTCTTCATAATTATCTCATTTTATAATTTAAGTTGTAAAGAATTAAAACAAATATTCGTAGAAACTTTTTT
This sequence comes from Junonia grisea, assembly GCA_018235645.1. Classification (NCBI taxonomy): domain Eukaryota; kingdom Metazoa; phylum Arthropoda; class Insecta; order Lepidoptera; family Nymphalidae; genus Junonia; species Junonia grisea. Next base: position 5,595 of record DVXP01004237.1, read on the forward strand.
TATTGTATTGATTATAATTTTACTTAACATTCTGCTTTTAGCCAATCATCAGAACTCTGTAAGGGTATGTGGTAGGTCGAGGAAACAGATTTTTAAACCGAAACTCGCACTGAGAGAGGTACAATAAATTAAAATTAACTTAGACGTTTAAATGGATTATTTTAATAGTGTAAATACAATATTATGCACTTAAACTAATGTCTCGTAAAGAATAAAATTTGGGATCACTCGATGGTAGAAGTGGTCACACTGTGGTACTGTAGTGAGATTCCTGCCAATATATTATTATATATTTCTGCCAATACTTTCTATCTTTGAATGTGATGATAATATGGTAATTCTGGCATCAGTTTAGTCAAAATATCATAATAATGTCAGAAATACGTGTTTTTTTATATTATGTCTGATATTCCCGACTGGCGGGCTCTTTAATACTTAAATATATTTCACAGGCTAAACTAATACCAGAATGTTTTAACATTTGTCCCCTTGAAGATATAATGTCTAAACGGATGAATGTCATGTTTTCCATCTCTTTATAATAATAGTATAATAATTTCAAATTGTCGATCAACCTCACTTTACATGTGCCAAATACATAAGGTATCAAAAAATCTTCTTGATAGTTAATTATAGACATTCTGATTTCTTAGTTAATTCAGAATTTTACAATTTTTATTTAACATACATACAATATAAGGTACTGAATTCATGCATACAGTATTGATTCATTTAAATATTCCATTTTATAATTACAACAATGTCCGACACAAAAAATACTAACACACTGTTTTTCAGTCTCATTTTATAATACAGATTCTCGCTACAGTACCCCAATGTGATGGATATCTATTTTTTACTCACTAGTAATAAATATAAAGAATTCAAAATTTATCCTATTTTTATTATTAGTAACGAACATTTTGAACTGTAGAGACAAGATAAGTATTGAATTATTCCAGAAAAATATTCTAATTTAACCATTAGGGCGAGAGACTCGACTAAACATAACGTAACGCGTTACATTCGCTACGAGTTTACCTCACATTGTAACATGTTACGTAACATTAAAAACCCTACGAAATTACTCGGTCGATCGCCCTTATAGGTTACACCTAGTTAACTATGTGTTACCGTGAATTAAATATATACAGAAAGGATCTAGTGAATAAAAAACAAGATAGTTACCCTTAAAAATTCACAAGGAATCCTTGCACCTAAGATTACTAGTTGAGATTAAAGTTAGGACTTAATATAACGACTCTGCATTAGAGGAGCGTGGCTTTTTGATTTTCTCTAAGTTCTTAATGACGATATCGTGTAAGGAACAGTAGCGGTTGCGGATCTCGCACATTACCAGCCAGAGCGATAGATATTCCTTTTCGTCTAGTTCCTGAAAAATATTTGTACATTCTGTTATTTCTGTTTCTAGAAAAATTCAACAATTAAAAATAAAACAGCACATAATTTTATTTTTTTTAATTTACTTAGTTTCGAAAATGCCTGTTATCTAAGCTAGATTACTGTAAAAACCAAAATCAGTTAAGTTCTTTTGTCTGGAAAAGTCAATAAATATCCATCCATTTATTCATCTCGCAAATCATAATTTACAAAATTTCTCTTCCTCCTCCTCTTTTATTAAGGAGTGCGGTTTGTCAGAATTTCTCCCAGCATATGCATTCCTGATAATATTTTCATTCACCAAGCTCAAGATGAATTTAAGCACAAAAGCAATTGAATATTTATAATGAGACCTGATCAAAGAAGCCTCACAGATAACATTTACAAAAAAGTAATATTTTACATATGACTTACTCTAACAGCTCGTCTATAGTCGTCGATGTGTGGATATTTCGCGACCTTGGAGACGATCTTGGCCCTGGATATGAAGTACCGTGAGATTTGGTCAAAGAAAGCGGCTGCTTCAGACTCAACAGACTGAATCTCAGCGAGCGTGTCCTCTTGTATCGACACGCCGAAATTATTGCCATCCTCTATCTTTGGAATCATAAACGAAATCCACATTTTAAGCTGAAATAGAAAACATAATTTAATGTTAAACAAACATAAACATTGGAAACAAAAATATGCATTAGAAATAAATCTGTTCATATGTGTTATAAGTAGAGACCGGATTATATGCAACATAAAATGGTTATTATATGCATGGAGATATGCACGAAAAACACCCGAAATATGCACCAACAACGGAGAAATATGCAAATGCAAATAATTTTTACCGAAAAAAATAGCAGAAATAGGTACAGTTTTCTTGAGAGGTGACAGAAAAGAAAAAGGTCATCACGTAGGTCATTTCCGCGACGAAATTAATGCCGACTAAAAAAAAAGGTCGTCAACTAAAACAGTCCGGAGCGCGAGGCAAAAACGTCGAAAATATGCATTTTTAGGTGAAATATGGAATTAAAATGGACAAAGGTGGCTAAAATATGCAATATTTCCAAGAAATGGCCGAAATATGCATTATTCCCAAAAAGTAGCAGATATATGTAAATGCATATATCCATCCGGTCTCTAGTAATAAGTATTGGTTATAGTATAAAGCGACCTATTTAGCGTTTGCTGCAGTTGCATACCAATTCCTTTTATTTTGTCCATAGAAATTTTGTAAACCCTTATGGAGTGGAACTAATTTCTGTCTTTGGGTCAGACAAAAAACTTTATTTTTTAAAGTTAAAATGAATTGTCACATATGAATGCACAAATGGTTAAAAATACCCTAAAGAACACCTTTTTCCTCATGCTCACCTAATATTCAATATGTGAATTTTTCAAACATAATTAGTTGTATCTTGCATATCATACTAATAATATGCACAAATAGCTCTGTCACATTGCACAATAGTTAAATTTCTTGTGTAATTTTGATCAGTATTGCTATAGAAATAAGAGATTGAATAAGAACATAAGATTCTTTTCAGAAAAGTAACAGGACGAAACTAGAGATGAGTTTCTATACAGACGATAGAAACTAAGTAATCACTCAATGTGTTGCCAAGCGCAAATCTCAAGAACAGCTGAACCAATTACACAAATTCTATTTTAGAATATTCCTCGAAGTGCAAGGATGGTTTTTACAGAAAGAAAAATAAAAAAGTCTGAAATTCCTTTATTGGCTATTGTTAATAAAAAAAAAACTAAAGTACAAAGTTCACCAGATCAGCCAATAGTAAATAAATATAACTTACCAAGTTAGAATCCTCAACCAGTTCTCTTATATGTGGTTTGACGAGGTGTATTAAATCGCTAAGTGGTTTATTGCATGGTACAGTCCCATTGGGCAGCGCATACACCCTGGTGCCTTCGATGGTTGTGTTGCTCGACACCTCCGAGGATTCTATACGCTGCCTCTTGGCATTCGGCTCGTTTTCAGACGGAATCGGAGGAGGCACTGGAATGTTTAAGTCCTGTAATCAACAATGTTCAATTTAGTATAAAATTTTGTGTACTTTATGTGTTAGAATTAGCAAAATTGTTTAAATAGGAAATTAATTATTTATAGTTCATTATCAATAATTGTCATGAATGACTACTAAACAGTATTATAGCAAATATAACAAATTCATTTTAAGACTTTCCCTTAAATATATGACCATCTGATTGTTACAAATTCAATAACTTCCTAGTTAGAATATGCCATTTGTATCAATGTAAATTGAACTTTTATTTCAAATATTTTATTTAAATTTTATAAAATGTTAATATATTTACCTGATGTACATCTGAGAGGTCTCGATTTTGGAAATTTGATGTTTCTAGAAGCTCATTCAACTTAACTATCTTTTCTGGAAATCCTTTTATAATTAAGTGTTCTGCCTTCTGTTTGAGGGAATCTTTGTAGTCTTGGACCTGAAATTAGCACATTTTTCACATAAGACTCAAATATAATCACGAATCTATATACAAGTTTTGACATGTATATTACAGACCCCCATGGCCGCACTAACGATGAGGTTATGTTGACTTTATAATAAAGAAAGTATTCAAAAGAATGACGCGGATAAGTATGCGAACTAACGTAAATGACTATCTTCTATTAAACCCTTAGGCATTGGTAGAGAAAAGCATGTTGCATCGAAAGCACAATGGAAGGTTCAAACATATTGTTAAGACTGAATAAATGGAAGACCACTAAGTTATATATTAGTAACTTTACCTTCTTCGCAACGTCTGTCATTTTTTATTAATACTATTATTCGTTTTAGAACTATAAATATTCTGTAATGAAAATTACACAGTTGAAACCGCACAACTTTTGACTCTTTAGTTTGACTCGTGTGCTTGAATGAATGAATAGCTGGAATAATTGGATGCGTTCACTGGTCCAATTCCAAGTTTAGTTTATATTTTAATATACGAAATATTAATGAATGTCAAATAATCCTACCACGTTTCTTGGGTTTTCACAATTTAACTCCATTATTTAATCACTTTTTATAAATTATCGTTAAATTGTATATATTTAAATGACAACGAAATGTTTCATACTTTTTAATTTTTTTTAACGAATGACTTTCTAGTTTTGCTAGCTTGAAAACCGTTGATGTTTTAATAGATATCTAATGTTTTTAATTAAATTCATTTTAAATTAGGTATTTAATTAGAAAATTTTAATATTAACATATATCATTATATGAACATTTTTGCTAATATTTTAAATTATTAAACTAATTTGAAAATAAGGGTCTTTATACACTAGCAGTAAAATTCTATTATTTTTAATATCAAGATATTAACGAAGTTTTCTGAGAATTTTGTTTTGGCGTAAATAGATATCTAATGTTAAACCAAATAATAAGATATTGATATATCTAATATTTAGAGCAATAATTGATCCATCTTTTAAAATTTATCCAAAACATTGTGTGTTTTCCAATTACAGCACTAAAGCGCATTATGCGGCATAATGCCGCACGCTGAGTGTTCCAATTAGAGC
>DVXP01004238.1:0-10548 GCA_018235645.1 Junonia grisea
GCTTGAGCAAAGCGGTGCTCTTGGGGGAGCGCTCAGTGGTGGGCGGTGTGCCGCATATTGCGCTTTTGTGCTGTAATTGGAAAATACACACTATACTTTATTATTTTGTTTTTTTTTTTAATTATCTTATTTTCTTTGCATAGTTAAACTGTCTTTTTGTCAACGTAAGATATCTATCTATTTTCCAATTTAATTTAATATTGTCTACATGCTACAGACTTAGAACTTCTATATAAAATAATTTTAATTTAAGGATTTTTATAAATATGAAGTCGGTTAAAAATGAAACTTTGTTTCTTCACTACAGGATTTTTTTTTAATTTCTAAATAATCATTTTTATTTTATTTTTCAGACAAGATTATAACGCCGCTTCCTTAGAAACTGGCAACATTATAATTTACACCAAAGATAAAGGTATACTTGTTTGTATTTTCTTCAAATCAAAGAAGAAAGTGTTTTAACAATGCCCTTTAGAAGAAGAATATGATTAGAATAAGGAATAAATCAATTATGTATCAAAGATTTTTATATCATTTACCACAAGGGAACGAACCCATCTTACGTGACCTATTTAGGTGCGGGTGGGGGGGCAGAGGTTCTTTAAATAACCAAATACTACGCTTTCAAAGAGGGAGGGCTTACATGTTTGACTCAGTGTTCAAATCTGTCGTTTAATCTGAGTCAGAGTCAAAACTTAATAAAAATATACCACTAGAATTCATATTTTTAATACTATGCACGTAACAAATTCAGGGGTGGGGTTGTCTTGGTATACTCGGGGGTAGGAAGGGAGGGGATCGAATACCTAAAAATAGGTCCCATATATGGGTATGTTCCCTAAGTCCATATTATTGTGAGATTTTTATAACGTTTCCAAAGCAAGTGTAAATCTATTTTTTGTTTTTGTTTTTCACTTTTATACAAATGGAAAATCGTGAATGAATAAAATATTTATTCCTGAAAACTTTTTATTTATACTTATTAGAAATCCTGTCAAACATAAAAATATATATATATAAAATACAACACCATTTAATTATAAAAACAAAAGTAAACTGTTTTTTTAAAAGCAATAGACAAAACACTATTTTTGTTCAAACTTTTTAAAACCAATAAATGTTTCTTGATAATTATAAATTTTGCTTTCCTTTTCACAAATGAATTTCGGCAGTCTTGCTATAATATGATTTCCGTCATTCGTTACAATTTTCTCGGCATAAATTTCCAAAACTGCTTTTTTCGTTTCGTTAAACTGCAATACATCAGCTGATTTTATATTTACTAATTTTTTATGGTTTTTATTTGAATCTGTTGTGTCTCTTTTATCGTTTAAAGATTCTAAAACCGAGCTTCTATCTTTATTACTAAATTGAAAAGCGTTAACATTATTTTGAGTAACTGAAATACGTTTTGATGTATTCTCTAAAGTTTGTTCAATCATTTCTTCCTTTGAAGCATTAAAAAATTCATGCATACCGTTTATCTGTTCAGAATATTGGGTTTCGACTTCAATATTGTTTTTGCAATCATCTTTGATATCACAATTTATTTCTTCATCGATCTTTTCAATGCCACGACAGCAACAGGGATTTAAATTGTTCTTTATGTTCAACTTTGTAGCTAAGTGACTGCATAAACAACCTACATTTTCTTGGACATCTGTATCACAACTGCTTTCACTGTCATTCCCTGTAGGATAAATTACCTCTTCTGACTCATTCTTGCTGGATACTTTTGTAGAAATCGAACTTTTGTCTAAGTAATAATTAGTCATGCTATTGGAATCTTTAAAGAAATTGGGTTTCAGTGAGGCATATGTTAGTTCTTCGGCTAAATTATTGTTGATTTCAAGGTTTTCTAGATCACTGCTATCCGATGTTAAAACCGCTCGTAGTAAGTGACGTATTTCCTGAATTTCACCTTTATTGTTTCTTTTCTTAATTTCACTGGCCGTTTCAAATATTTGCTTTAGTATTTTCTTCTTCTCTTCTTTGTTATATTTTCTATGTTTTAATATACCCTTTTCTTCTGTATTCGTGCTTTCTGAGTTTACATTTTCATCCGTATTTGTAATGGAAACGGTAGTGGCTGATTTATCATCATTTGTTACTTCTGTTTTCTCTAAACTTGTATTGACTTCCATTTGACTAGGAGAGTTACTTGGTAGTACTTCTTGAGATTCCTTTTGTTTACTATTAATAATATATGATTTAGTTATTTCTTTTATGATAGAGGGTTCATTGTCACATGTATTATCTTCAGTAATATCTTTATCTAAGACTATCACTTCCTGTTTCGATACTTCTATGCTAGATTTATTTATTAATTTATTTTCATCGGAAGAGTTAGCTAAATCTATTGTAGTTCTATGAATAGAATACGTCTGCCTTTCTATTACATCGCTGTAACCGGTAGACACAGTGTGAAACTTCTCAGAAATCTTCTTAGAGAATTCATCTGATACAGGCAAACAGACGCTGTGCTTATTGGCAGCCATTTTAACAGGGGCCTTATAATTATTGATCATAATTTTTATATTAACATCCCTTGTATCAGGATTTTCATTTGATAATTTTGTTTTGTCTTGAACTACGTAAATTTCTTTAGAAGCCTTGCCTTGGACTTTTGTTTTTTCGGGTTCTTTTGTCAATGTATCAGCGGACTTGTTTATATTAACTTCTGTTGTTTTGTCTCCTTGTCTAAACTTTAAATTAAGATTGATCTCAATTATGTTAGACAGACTAGCATCACTTTTACATTCGTTTACTTCACATTGCTTTTTATCCAATATCCTATCAGCATCTGGCGTAGAAATTCTTTGTACATGTGAATCTCTGTACAAATCTTTAACAAAATGCATTCTGTTCTTATCTGTCTTTCTATAATCTCGACGTTCGTAAAGAGTTTGACCATCCTCATCTTGCACTTTAATATTACACCCTTCTCTTATTTCTTCCGTGCTTGGAGTTGATTGTTTTACTTTTATCGTTATTTTTTCTCTGGAATTTAGTCGTATAACACCTTGGCTTTCATCACATGATAAGCATTCCTTCGAACAGTTTTTCGGCATCGGTAACTTTTTTAAGTGCAAGCCTAGCATTTTAGACTTAGGATTATTTGGTATTGGAGGATTATTTGGTGTTGGAGGACAAATCATTGTAGGAGGTGGTGCTGGAGGACTCGGACGTGGTATCACATTACGTCTGTTTGCGCAATCAGGTTTACATTCCTTTTGTTTAAACGATGAACTTGAAACTTTCTGAATTAGGCGTTTGATTGCAGTGAGACATTTACTTGAGGTCTTTTTAATCGCACATGGTGGCGGAGACATTTTGAGACTCAACCCTGATTCTTTTGAAGGTGTGTTCGATCGCTCATTCTTAAGCGGCCAAGGGAACTCATGACTTGAACTTTTTTTACATTTTTCGCAGGATCTGCAGGGTGATTTGCAAGGACTTTGTGAACGACATTTAGAAAGTGAATTACTAGATGTTGATGTTGGTACATGAGGTGGCGTGGATATACAGGATGATTTTTTGCTGACTGGGCATTTAGGAATTTTTGGTATTGATTGCTTTTTAGGACACATACAAGGACGAGACCTTTTAGGCGCGGAGGGTTGTGGAGAATGTATTCGTGGTGGTATTGGCTTATGTTGACTGGACGTATGAGATGGTATTAAACAAGGTGACGACATCCGACAAGGCGGAGGAGAAGGAGGACAGGGCTTTTGACAAGGTGAAGGAGGTCCAACAGGACAAGATGGTGGTGTTGGTACGTGACAAGTCGGAGAATTTTTTTTAGAACATGCAGGTCTCCTTTCGTGAATACACGATTCTTTACAAGGAGGCTGAGGTATCTCACATATTGGTTGTGGAATAACTTGAGCTTGTTTTGTATGCGAGGTTTTAACTTTGCAGGTGTCACAGCCGGCCGCGCCTTTGAATGATAGTATACCTTCCACTACTTTATCTGATAACTGCTCTTTAAGAATCTCATCCATCACCTCGCAATCTTGTAAGAGTACTCGCTTTTTACACCTCTTTTTAGGGTTTTGGTTTAGATGTGAGCTAGTTTGTTCGACTTTGGTACATTCATTTGAATTCCTTGGAATATTTTTTTCTGGCATAAAGAATGGTTCAGACCTGTCATCATTGACTCCCCATTTAGATTTGTTACTGCACGCATAAATCTTTCTCCGTTTAAAGACTTCTAAAGAATCTTTCGGTGACACTCGTTTTCTCTCCGAATTAAGTATTGTCGGTTCAAACTTTCTTTTCATTAGTTTACTAAAAAATTTCGACGTTCTAGAATCATCTGCCTTTTTTTCTTCTTCGACTACTTTACAATGACTACAAGATGATGTTTCACATGACGATACAATTGTCGATGCCTGATCGTAGATATTTGAACATGACTTAGATCCATCTCCCTGATTCTTGAAACTTCTAAAGGAGCTATCAGATGATCTGTGTAACTTATCGCTGCTTACGCACCAAGAGAGTAAATCAATTCCGAGTGGTGTTGCATTTCTATAGTAATCTTGTAAAAAGCTTTCAGCTAACTCACACTTTTTTTGCGGCGGTAATACATGAACTGATTTATCTTCTATATCGTCGCTAATTTTCAATCTATAAAACGAAAAGAGCATAATTAAATATTAATTTTACTTCTAAATGATCCCAATGAAATAAATAAGAAAAACAACTTACATTGGCTTTTTGATATCTCGTATATCTCTTTGAGTTATTATCCTTACACTTATCACGTCACATGGTTTTGGTATATAACCATTGCTAGCTTCTAAGTTTGTGCCTACGTCTTGTCTTTCATGATTACTGTCTAATATTTTAAGTTCATTTCCTTCGTTGCTTCTCATATTGACTGTAACTTGAATATCTTTTGCATGATCTCCTGAATCGATTTTATTTTGTAAATTCTTCTTATTGTATGAATTAGAATTTAATGTTTCGTATTCTACTATATTGTAGACTTGTTCATCACTCGTGTGGTTATTCCTGTCTTCGCTGCTTGTGTCTGAAAAGTAACCTTTAGGTATATCTATTACTATGTATTCAGAACTTTCTTGTTTAACGTGCTTAACTAAATTCTTTGAATTTAAACCAAATTCAATATTTTGAGAGAACGCTTTGGACTTCTCTACAAGCCATTTCTGGTTTGACAATGTTATTTCTATATTTCTATTTTGCCTTTTCTTGGGCAAAAGCATATCAATAGGTGTATTAATAATAGGTTTATCAATTATAGTTTTTGGAATCATCCACGCTTGAATATTTCGTTGAAAGTTCACTCGCGGGTGTGATGGGTAATAATTAGACGATTCTCCAGTTGTGATTTCACTTTTCGAGCTAAATATTACACCGGTATTTTTGTACACACAATCCATCAATTCAAAAACTGTACTACTGCTGGTTGTGTACATGCTATTATTCCATCTTATCCGTACGCTATTGCGTGAATCTATTTTCTTAGACAGAAATCTTTTCAACCAATCTTTTTCTTTAAGCCAATCTTGAGAATCTTCTACAGTTCTTTCAATTGATATTTCAGGCGTATATTGATTTACAGCGCCAATTTTAATCATAAGTCCATCTCCTATTTCGCACCTACCAGCAGTGACACCCTGTTTAGATCTAAATGGCTGTTTAGTTTTGTTTTTGTTTTTCTTACCGAAAAATAAGAATCTCCTTCCTTTCTCTTTTTTATTGGGCTTTTCTTTAGGCAATGTAATTTCAACTTTCTTTTTCTGTTTCTTCGCTTTATATTCATCTTCTTCAAGATTGAATTTTTGACCCCATAACTTAAACATGTCTTTTACATCTTGGCAATCGTTATCGACTGGTTCAGGCCAATTTGATATTTCTTCTTTTTCACCAGTATAAGTTTTTTCATATGAAGGATTACTTTTAGGAACAGTACATGCATTAGAAATTGACGGTGTTGGACTGTATATTTTTGTGTTTGAATAAGAACGTGATTCTAGTGAAGGAGGATCAGAGGCTATTGATACGTCTTTTTTACTTGGTACACTCAATTTACTGGATATTTTAGCTATCACTTCTGGTTTATCTTTTTTATTCAACCCTCGCCGTAGCGCCTCGAAGCGTCTACGCAACAATGATGCGCTTTTCAAATCTGACATCGGTTTAACTTTGGAATCGGAATTACTTTTTTTTCTATCTGTTGTGAAAATCTTTCTATACTCCCTTTCTAATTTGTTCTCTATAAAATCTGTGGATGTTTTAACTTTCTCGTTGCTAGGGTTTTCTAAATTATGAACATGTTGAATAAGAGAATCGGAAGAATCAGTTTTGCCGTCACCTACGTTGATGGCAATTGATTTATTGAAGTCATTTGTTTGTGTTATTATTTCCTTAGTATCTACAGACATTTCGTTCATATTATCTTTGTTCTGTAATGTATTATTTTCAATGTTTTTGTCAAATAGTTGGCTGTCTTTGCTCGGTTTATCCTTTTCGGTATGAGAACTAGTTTCACTGTGTTCAAGATTAATCATTTTTGGACTAGTTGACCCAGATATTTTCTTAATTATTGGAGACAATTTCTTACTTACAACATGTACATTCATATTTTCGATAGCACCTCCAATGCACTTTGAAGATGTTCTCTTTCGGCAGTAATAACCGTCTTCGGGATTTCTCCTTATTCCTTTGAAAGAAAATTATTTTTACTAATTAGTTTAGCTGATGTTATATTTAAACATTAAAATGTACACAGCGGTGGTAACTCAGTAATAAACAATAGTAAACTAGCGATTTCCTAAATATATTATAGTTTTACTGTATACTAACTTTGTACAAACGAGAAATCAGAAGAACCGACGCCAGTATCCTCAGTCTCTGGTAAGTAGATCCTTTTAACCCTTTTCCTACAAACAGTTTTAACGCTTCCCACACCTACATCCGCAAAACCCCATGCAGAATACCTCTGAGATCTATAAACTTGACGACAAGTATTATAAGGTCTTTCTTTTCGCTTTACCCTTTTACAGGTACAGACGTCCAGCTTGCATTGACATTCGAAATCTTTCGCCCTTTGATTTGTGCTTATGTAATCTTTTGAAGCATATTCGTGATCTGCGAGATTATTTATATCTCTCGATACACAAATAGCTTCAATGTCTCTCATTTCTTCTTATTTATCATCATCTATGTGTTTATATTCATTTTTATCCAGCTTTCTTCAATTTTTATTAACTTCTTTAGAAAGGTTTACTTTTACATTCTTTTTTAGGAATTTACTTAATTTTTTTTGTTACTTCACTACGAATTTTATTTTTCACAACATATTTTGACGTTTCGGTTTATTTTTCTATCTTTAATTCTTTTTTATTCGTGTCATGTATTATAAGAATGTTATGTTTATAATCGATATCAAACTATATTCTTTCATTTTATTGTAATTATTCCGTTAAAATAATTTTAACCATTTTATTTTATTTATTAAATCATATCTTGTTTTATAAAATGAACATTGCATCTAAAGTTTCTTTGATAAATTCTATCCAAATTTACACAAATTCAAGACGTCAGTGTCATTTTCTATTATTTATTTCTTCGAATTACTCTATATTTTATCAACTTTATACTTTTTTATTTATTTATATATCTCAATAATCTTATATTCATGAGGTAAGAGGTATTTTATAATTAAATTTATTAATCTTTAACCAAAACAGAATTACAACATTTATTATTGTTTATAGAACCCAGGAATTTTCACATGATATCTGGTGCCAATTACAAAAGCGTTGAAATTTACATAAAAACATATAATTATAATATCGCTAAAACTATGAACGAAGAAAGACCATTTGATAGACGACATTGCAAAGCAAATCAGAATAGATATATTTGTTCCATATGCTTAAATCAAAAACCATCAAGAGAAAACAAACATATTGAATGTATTAAAAGAAAGTCAAAATCCTGTCCCATTTGTCAAAAGAACTATGATTGTGAAAACAATGTAAATCAAATAGATGATTATGACCCTGAAAATAATAAAAATATAGAAGCTTCACATGAACGAAAAGAGAAATTTGGAAAAAACATACAAACATCACAACCAGATGTTACTCAAGGTATGTCGTTACTAAATGAAGTACTTACTGTATTTCAAAGTAAGAAACATGCTGAAATCAAAAAGGATAAATCTTGCAAAACTATTATTTTAAAAGATGCATGTGTTGGCACTGAAGATAAGAAAAATGTTTCCAAGCTGACTATGACTAAAGTATTTTCCTGTTCAATTGAAGAAAATAATCAACAAAACAATACATTTGTAATAGTAAATTGTCAGCCAGAAACCAATAAAGTTTCTCAGTTTTCCTTAGACCTTATGCATCGAAAATCGTCGTCAATACCTCAAATGAAATTGGAAGAGTTGAAGAAATCTTTAAAAGACAAAACTAAGTCTAAAGACGCGATTGAAGAAGTTAACCGTATGTTTGCAACTGTTAGAAAAAGTGACTTAAATGAAAAATTGGAAACTCCAAATAGACCGATAGTTAGGAGTGGTCCGAGAGTGTTGCCTGTTGTAAAAACTAACAATGAAAGTACAAAAACAACTAATGAAAATACGGTAGTTAAAAATAAAGTTGAAAATACTTGCAGGTGTTGCCAGACGAATTATAAAATGTCCAGTGGCGATTCATTTGAATGTTGCCATAGAAATGATAGGTGTGAAGATTGTTTTTACATGATGTGTTGCCATTATCAGCATCGCTTACATTCTGAAGCTGCTTGTCAAAATTGTTGTAAAAATTGCGAACACAACATAAATCCTAATATACATGTTTAAGAAGCACGCTTTTTGATAATTTTATATTGTTTTCTTATTAAAATATTTTACTGAAATATTTTTGTTTCATTTTGAGATTAACAGTAACTCGTATGTAAAAAGATAAGTAGGATTATTTGACTTCAGACTATCTCATTTACGAGATAAACATTATATAATATAACTCATAACATTGTAACCTTTATATAAAGTAGCTACTTTAGTCTGAATTTCAGGCTAAGATACTAAACATGTTCTAAATTTACTCTAGTAATAAAACGCAAAATGAAATAAATATAATTTAATATTTGAAATACTTAATACAAATAAATATTGTCAAAAGTAAAAACTGTCTGAAGAGTACTTCATTTTCTCGCTCCTGAAAAAAAGAATGAATGCTGTGAAATGTTTTAATTTAGTAGATAATAAATTCCTAATTGTTTAGCAACTACCTGTTTTCATTGCATTTACTTCGATGTCTCTCCAGTTTTTCGCTGTGCGCTCGTTCCCAATCCCGAGGCGAATCTTGACTGAAAATAAAAAAAAAGAGTAAATCAAATCATCCGAGTATATCGATCCAATTTTTTGATTTTTTTCTATAGTAGGTATATTTAGCAGGTAGGTATAAGGAAAGGTTATTAAATATTTAAAACCACTAGGTTATTGAGATGTCCTTATTCATAAAATTTAGCTTGAGTGAAACTGCTTAGATCAACTGTTTACAATAATGAAGAGTGAAACATACCAAAAATAGTTAATGATTTTTTGAAGTATCTTTTTCGACACAACAATTAGATGAAAATCTTTATTCGTGTTTCTATTTTAAAATTGAATACTCTATATATTTGATTGAAATGTCAACTTACTCTCCCAAACCCAAATTAAAATACGGCCCATTCGTTTTATTCCCTGAATTCTTCTGATCAAATTCCTTCGTCAAAACTTTCTTCAAATTATTTGACGAATCAACGAATTTGGACATGCATTCATTTAGCGTTTGCATCTTCGCAAATAAAACATCCTTATCACAATCTTCCGGTGCATCTATTAGTTTATCTATTTCTTTTGTAATGTCTCCGAAATTCTTTTCAACTTCAGGTATATCTGTCCAAAGTAAATCTGTATTGCTGGCTGTATGCTTCAGTATTTTAATTTTTGGAGTAACCGTTTCAATAACAAATTCCCCACTTTCGATTATTTCATCTGATGGCTTGTAGTATGGTTGTCTTATTCCATATATTTGTGGTGTATTTTCTTCTGAAAGACCTTCTTTTGTTTTCTCCATTACCAGTTTCAAGAGATTGTCGAGACTGATTTTGTGATCATTGAGGAGGTGTCGGTCTAGAACTGTTATCCTGTAATGTTTCATTTATTTTAAAAATGAGTTTAATGCTACAACATGACTGAAGAACTACATACTCTTTATTTAAGCATATTTGTTAAGAAGGAATACCATTTAACACTATGAAGACTTGTTGAAAAAGACGAACTAGAAAAGCTCTACGTAGAAGGTAAAGTTAGCTAAGAACATATTTTGCGAAAATCAGTGTGTATCCAATGAAATTGATTGTGGATTAAAAAAACGTAACACAGCCTGTATTTCTCCTATTAGGGAGAAGGTTATGGAGCTTAATCCACCACGTTGCCCCACTGCGGATTGGCGGATATACATGTGTCAGAATTTCTTCCGGCACATGCAGGTTTCCTCACGATGTTTTCCTTCA
>DVXP01004239.1:0-10546 GCA_018235645.1 Junonia grisea
CGTTTTCTAACTACTAAGATGTTAAAGATATATGCATTTATTGTTAAAACATAGATAGCTCGATAGTTAAAGACTTCACTACTATACTTAATTGCAGTTCATACAAAATAAAATAAAAACTACACCATTTTTTCCTTAAGTGATCGCCATTCCCCCGTCCTCCCCTACCCTTCATTCTTTTTATGGCGTAATATCAGTCAAGTGTCAAGAACCTCCTATCGTTTTACGTAAAATAAGTAAGAATTTCTGAATTCATGCTATTTCTGTATTGTTTTAGATATCCGTTGCTGTATCTCTTCATAATTTTCAGCCACATCATTTAGTTTCTCTAAATAGAATTTTTATAACTGTTTGGATCCCTGCGTGTCTTCTTCAATATATGCGACAATGGCAGAATAACTTGCGCATTAAAAGCGCGGATGCACGCCATAATATAAATAAAAAAAAGTGAGAATTTCGAATTTGTGACAAGACAGGACAATATTTCTGTCACACTATATAACAGAATGAATGACAGGTAGTTTAAAGGTATTATTAAATGTAAGAAAGAAAATATCTTCGCAATACATACGCAAGTAAATTTTAATTTATTTATTGTTTGTTACTATTGCCTTTGTCCCTTTAGGAACTTACTACAAGCACTACTTGACCTGAATGTATTGAAACATAGCTTACTGCTTACAGTAGAACGCCGATTAACCGAATCACCAATTATCCGAATAATTCCTAAGAGTTATTAATATACTGTTCTTTTCTTTTTGTTGTGAATTTTATTAAAGCCTGATGAGTCTGCAACTTACTCTGATCGAGATGTTGAAGTGAGTGTTATTGTTGAACTGTGTTTGTTGAACTAAAAAAGTAAATGTTTTTTTGAAATTTTTGAAGATTTTAGACCCCCCCTCCCCCACATGTAACGCACCGTAACGTTGTTCTCTCCCTAGACGTTACGTAACATTATACAAAAATTTTTAGGTGAACATAGTCACTAAAATAATTTTCGAGACCATTTTCATCTAAAAATCACAATTATGGCGTTAAGTAACGCGTTGTTGTTATACCCCCTCCCGGTCGCATAACGCACCGTAACGTTTTACAAGACCTTCCTCTCCCCAAAACTGCGTTACATAATACTTGTATGAACCCTTACGTCTGATTTTCCGAATTTTCGATTATCCGAATCGACTCCGATCCCAATTAGTTCGGATATTCGGCGTTCTACTGTACTTAGCTAACTTTCCCCATGCTACTTCTTCAAAGTGAAACTAACTAGTCTAACATTTGCTTTAAACGTAAACTAGAAGAAAATGATAGGTATTTAATTTGTTTGTTATGTTTGTATGTACGCAAGGCGATATTTATTTTGCATGATTAATAGGCAATAGCTGCATATATTAGAGTTACCTGCTCGTATATTTTCTGCTTTGTAAATTGCGTTAAAAACCTTTGATGACTTGATGATTATCCTCAATGCAAAGCGACATGATTAATAATATAATAATACCTGGGAAATAAAACTCCGTTCGTGAACCATTACTTCGGAACTGCACAATATTTTTTAATCACTATATTATATACTTAATTTATAAGGCTCACTATTGTAGATGGTCATAGGCTATACGTTATCAACAATTAGGCAATTTTAAAAAATCACATTGAGGCAAGAAAATCTGCAGTCAAAAGCTAGCACAGACTAAAAACAAAACACATTCAAATCTAGGTTAAGACATAATATCTTATTAACCTGTACCTTCATGTATAAAAGATATAACAAAGAATTGTTCACCTCTCCCCTACTTCCTTTTGTCTTTCATTTACGGAGCGTTTTCACTAAATAAAAGAACGAAAATTACTCTCCTTCGAGATTGTGTTGAACTAGCCTTTTCTAGTGGCTTTGCTCGCCTTAAATCTTCACTAATATTATTCCTGTACCAATCAAGGGGAAAGCAAATTAGGGTTTCCTAGGTGGCACGAAAACTTTTTAGTCAAAGGCCGAAAGACTTCTTTAGTTTTGAGCTAAAATTAATTTAGGAAGGATTTAATTAGGGGGGAGGGGGTCCCTATTCATTACACTTAAGGCAATATAAAAATCTAAGAATCCCACTGCTAGCTGGCTGTACGGCACGATGCCTAAATTTTTGTTATTTCAAAATAACAGTTTTTTTTTCAATTAAAAGTATAAAAACAAAAAATGATCGACTTGTAAGTGTTGGTCTGTCTGTCAGTGCAATTATTCCGGCACTGGCAGATAATATCTGGACGGCTGGATCAATTTTGATGGGACTTTCACGGGCAGGTAGCTGATGTTATAAAAGAAAAATAAACTATTATATACAAAATGACTTGACTGATACATTAAATAACTTTTACAAAATGAGATTTAGAGTACCACTGGAAAAATTCAAATCCATGAAATTGTCGGACGCAGATAAAGTCGTAGCCACCATCTAATTTATTTATTATAGAAATAGTTTTACTTGTATTCAACCGAATAATTATTATAATTATAACATAATTAATTCCCAAGAGAACAATTAGCAAGTTTGTACAAAGCAATTACGTACATTAATGTTGGTACTACGCAAATAAGTTTATATGTTTTAGTCAATATAAAAACATTTTATAACTATGATAATAACTTAGGAACAAATGCTAATTGTACTTGTATTATACGATTAGTTTATAAATGTACGATGACTTGATACTCAAAAGAATACAAATAAAGCGGGCAAGATAAATAAAACCGTTTAGAAAATATCTTAGACCTTTCGAGAACGTTCTACGTTATTGTTAATTCTTGGGAGGTCTTTGTTTTTATAAATTATATCTAATAATACACACACACACACACACACACACACACATGCATATACATAATTTTTCGTGTTACTCTCAATAAGCTCTTTTATTTGATACCCATATTGTAGAAATGCATTAAAATAACTATTCCGCTAGTTTGGATGGTCCACCATCTTGGATTTAGAATGACATCACACATTTTATCGTATATTGTCATCCAAACTAAAGCTCAACTGGTTGAAGATATCTGTTTCAAAATTGAGTAGCAAAAACCAAAATTGAGTAGCAAAAATCGACCTGAAAAAACTACATCCACATATTGCAAGATAATTTCAAAACCGCTGGACCGATTTTGATATACCATATCTAAAAACCACCGCTAGAAAACCCTCTTTCAGATAAATAAAGCTAGATTCAAATTGGTACACCCGTATAGCTGCTACGATGCCACAGACAGACACACAGACACACAGACGCACATGTCATGCCATACAAGTATACATATGTCCATATCGACGGTAAAAAGCAAACCTGCTGTAACCCGCAAAATGCAAAATGTTCACCAGAGCTTTTCAATGTTCACCAGATCTTTGAGATTTTGAAAAAAAAAATCATTACTCTTAAATTATTACACCTATTAGTGAAATTTTAAGAACCCAAATATATTTTTTGGTGTTTTATCAAGTCATATACTGAAAACTTACCAGAAGTTAGTTTAAATCTAGTTTTGTGTAGGTTACAGCATTTATTTTTTTATACGTAAAAGTGCTGTAAATAAAGCAATAAAATGTGTTTGGCCACTCTAAACTAAAAATATTACTTGAAAGAAAAATTGCTGTGATTTCTTTTTAGTAACTTTGATGTAAATGACATAAAATCATGTGAAAAGTTAAACTAAATGTTTTAATTGTTAAAAATACCGAAAGGATTAATAGCACTGTTACCACAAGAGAATTGAAAATTGCAAAGGGGATCTTGTTGTAAATACAAAATGATAGAAAATGCGTTTTTTTTTTCACGATACTTACAGCAAGTACTCAGTTATGTTTTTTTTTAATAGAAAATTTTCTAATGCTGTACAAAAATTTGTAAAGGTCATAAAGCAACGGGGAATTGTGGGGTAAAGGAACAGCTTTTTATCTGATTCTAAATACGTAAAAAAAAAATTAAATACTATTAGTGTCGGTTACAGCAATATTGCTTTTTACCGTCGATATACATATAAATCTTCTTCTTCTTCTTTTTAGCATTTTTCCCGGACTTAACCAGGGTCTGCTTTATTCTAGGCTAGATATTGACAGGTTACTAATTTTTATGCAGAGCGATTGCCGTCTGACCTCCGCAACCCAGAGGGTAAGCCAGTAACCATTTAGACTAGAATATTTACCGACTATGAATAACGATCGTTATCAGATGATTGTTATAACAACCGGGACCGACGGCTTTACGTGCTCTCCGAGGCACGGTTATTAGTTATTAGAAGTCATTTCGTTAATTAAATAAAATGTACGATTACAAATTACTATGATAACATTATTAGCGATACTTTCTTGTATAACCAGAAGGTCTAAAATCTAACGGAGACAACCACGGCACAAGTTTGACAAGAAGAGTGCGTGATAGCCAGGGGGCGCGACTTGACAAATAGGCACGTCGCGGGCTTGATAAACAGCCGTGTTCTGTATTGTTAATAGAATTAACTGGCGTGATTAATCGGTTGTGGCTTACTAAGTTTTACGGTGTTTTACTGCTTATTATGATATTCCTGCGATCGTATGTCTACGTGCTGTTTTCATCAATCAATAAGTTTGTTTTTTAATTCTAAAAAATAAATTAATTAAACCTTTCAAGATTAAAATATAGTTATTAATTTATGAATGAAGCTGTTTTTTTAATACTTCGGAATAAAGCGTCATGTTGATGATACCCCGGAATCAGGTGCCTTTACCTGATGATTATTATAATGTTTATAAATTAACGAATGATAAGCAGATATATAGAATGCACACTTATATTGTGAATTTATCGCTTTAATTTATATATTGCAAATTTGGACATTCGCAAAACTATGAGTAACAGCTAATACAATATCAAGCCCAGACTGCAGAGCAGTCGCGACAGAACGTGCATCGCATGTCCAAGATGAAAACATGCTTGAATGAAAGTATTGTTTAGGTACAAATAAAATAGAACATAACGAACGGGGAACACGGAAAGAGGTGAGCGAGGAACACAATGCCTTTCAAACCCAAGAACAGTTGTCTCTTCAGTCAAATTGAATAAGTTTCCTGCAGTGCAATGTTATTAGGCATTCCATTGAGGATTCTATAGCGACGGAGATTTAAATCTTATATGTTTGAGACATGTTTGGACAGGTTTTATTGAAATAATTCCTTAATCTTTTTATTATTCAAAGTCAGACTTGTATTGGTTTTTGAAATGTTCAGCAAAGATTCGTATACCGATGTCGCTGTAACTGACGTTTTTAGCGAAAGCGAAAAAAGTAAACAGTAGTAAGTTCGTAGTCATGAAACGTAAACGTTTCAATTTATTATATTCAAACAGCGAAATATTCACGTAATATATTAAAACTATGAATAATGGGAGTAAAAGAAATAACGAACAGGTAGACTAATGTAAACCAACGCGAATGCAATGGCTGACGTCTGATAAAAGGACGTAGTTAATAAAAGCAACTGTGACCGGTAAAGTTGGCGTGTTAATTGCAAACATTGCTCTCCATAGTGTTTCATAGTAGCAGTGAGAGTAAATTTTGCATCATTCTATTTGTATTATTTTGATGGTTTTGTGAAACTCGTGAAATGAGATTGCTTGTTAAACTTTCGTTTTGATATAACACATTTTGTCATAAACAATATATTTTATAATTGCTCATTAAAATTATAAAGATTAATTGTATATTTTCTCTTTTTAATTAGTTGTAGGTAATGATATCATAGTAGTCTCTAGTCATTATTTTTTACACCATTAACCACCATGCGTGTGATTGCGTGTCGGAAGGCAGGAGAATGTAATATGTTATCATTATTTATTAGGTAGCATTTATTTTATAGTCGTTCCTTTTTGATAATGTTGTTTCACATTAAATAAATATTTTAATAATTATTACAAAGCCTAAGATTATTTAACACGACTTTTGATGGTTAAAGACTATTTTTCCGCTGTTAGACAGCAACTGACTACTGTCACACATGGTCAATAAAGTAAACAATATGCCAACTTGGAAATTTTTAAACTCAAAATGCTACACTCGAAGTCAAATATGTAAATAACATGTAAATCTGCGTATCAGTATTTCTGTTTGTATCTATTTTTTTTATGGTTTGAAGCCAATGTTTTTATACCGAGGAAGTAATTCCATTGTAATACAAAATATACTTAATAAAAATAATAAAACAGACTGATAAAAACAAATAAAATTTAAAATCTATAGCTGTAGCCAGCCAGACAGGAAAAATAAAGAAAATACTTTACAAATTGCCAATGTCTTCCTGAGTTTTTGTTGCCATTTCATCGTCAGGTTATGAGGAAGCGTCAGAACACCGTGATATATAAAGAAGCTTGGTGCCAGGCTTGTCGGCTCGTCGAGACACACGCGTGTATGGAATAGTAAATAATTTGTCTAAACCAATTTCTGCCCTCATTTTCATAATGTCGTTTGATAAAAGTAAAATTATTCTATAGAAAAACATACCGCAGCTTTTTAGAAGAATAATTGACATTTTTTTCGACATTGAGAAATTAATGTAATTTTATTAAATTTAAGTAAGTTGATATACTTATATTTAGACAAGTATTTCTATACTTGTCTAAATACTTGTAGAATTGAATTAAACATTATATAATTACATTGGTAGTTAAATTAGGTATATTTGAAGTGGAAGCGAACCTATAACTAAACATGTTATCCATTTAATCTTGTTTGCTCAGTAAATAATCTCAATTTTCAAAAACATTCGTCATATTCCCAGGCAAAGTGTCACAAAAGGGAAGCTAAGCATAAATCCGCTTGAAACGCGAGCGCGACGCGGAACCGATGCATACGTACTATTTTAGCGCATCGTATTTTGTAACTTACAGCAAGTGATTTATCGATGGTGGGCTGCTTTGTGATAGCTAGATATTGCAATCTTGTACGCCAAAATAAATATTCTCGAACAAAAATTTTAAAATCGATCCTCTATTTTTGTTGAAAACTTCAATATTTCGGGGTAGTTCCTCTAACAGCAATAGGTTTATTAGGTCTTATTGCTGGCTGGTTTAATTAAAAGTAACGAGCAAACCCCGAAAAACTAATTGTAAATAACCGCTTAGAGATTCTCGAACTTTTATTCCTTCATCACTTAAATGAATAAAATTCTACCGATACCCCGGCAATTTAAAGTTCGAGACTCAATCGCTGAGTCACCTGCGGAGCTAACTTAAATCGATTCGTTTATCGATGCTTCACGAACGATTAACCTTTTAGTGTCGTTTTATTACGTCATTTATTAGGGGGACAGTTAAACTATTCGACGTTTACTAACTTTTAATTTTTCTTATCTGAAGCCAAGACGACAACAAAGATGAAGTAGGAAAGGAAACAGATAAGTTTCACAAAATAATAATTCGATGTGATAAAAAGAAATATTACCTCTCCAGTAAGGATAAATAATTTAAAAAAATAAAACCGTTTAACAATTTATGTGAAATTTTCTTTTTCACTTTTCACTTTTAATGATGTCATAGCATTAGTTCAGACCGATCTTGTAGACGTTCAACCCTATATGAATAATTCATTTGTTCTAGCAAATTCGCATTACAGTATTCCAGCGTACCGTAAATGAACCAACATAATTACTGACTGTAATTATTCTAGCACACTTAGCCTAGCCGCATATTGTTATCTGTTAGAAAATTACTTAGGTATATGATAAATGACGAAATTTCTAATCTAATTTTATTTTTATAAAATAATATTTGTGCTTCTATTTAAACGAGATAAGAAATGCTAACAAACGAGTGTAGGGTATTAGGTTTTTAATCGTTAACCGTTAAGAGGATATATTGTTTCTCAAAGAATATTTTATGTCCTTATCGTATGTATCGTTTCTGATAAACAACATAACGGTATTCTTTTTTCACTTAATTTCCTAAATTAGAATACAAAAGCATTTGGTCTGAGACTTTAATTTGAACTTCAATATATAGAATTGGAGTATGCAATATATTCACATAGACGTAAAAAACATTGTTTATTTTACTTGTTTTGTAACAAAAGTGTTACAAAACATTGTACCAGTAGTCGTTTAAAGGTAAAGCTGTAACAATCGTCGCTATTTCCATTGTAAAACATAAAGAGGTAGGGAGAAAATTTACCCCTTTTAAAGGTTTATGGCTTGCTAAGTGACGAACGACTTTGCTCCCGTTATCTCACACTTGCAATAAAACCGTCCCATTATAATTATTAAGCATTTCGATTCGGAATTATTATCTTGTGTATGGTGTGTTTTCTATCGTTGTATCGTTCAAAAAGATTAAAAATAATTCTTTGGCAGTTTGCGTCTAGTACTTTGTCTATAGGAGTGTTAAACGTTTAAAAATAATTGTTAAAACGATATTATTAGTATCTCATTACTTCTTGTCAAGTGTCATGGTTCCAAAACATATAAATGATTGCACCGTCGCCGTCGTCCTAAGGTAAGCATTGCAAACCGCGGCTTAATCATGCTAAAATTACCAGTATCAATTTCAGTACAATTTACCAACGTCATGAAATGCTCAGTTTTTGTATTAGTTTAGGATTAGATTAGACCATTACCATTACCATTATAGATATTACCAGACTTTTTTTCTGCATTTACTTTAACTTAGGGTAGCGTAGGTACTCATCAAAATAGGTTCTGTAATTTTTGAGATATGAAATAGTACGTGAAGGTTTCACCGCTTGGCTTATGAATACGAGCTACGGATGTGACAGTAAATAGAAACATAAGTTCTAAATCGATAGGAAAATAAAATAGCTACTTAACAACCAAAAGGTAAAAATTATTTTTTAACCACCACAATTTACCATTACAATAAGCTGTCGATACATCAAGGAAATGTTTCGACTCGCTGTTTCTCAATAAATTCTATTTTATTCCGCCTGGAAAATAGTGACATTTTCACAATAGTGTACATTGGCGTGTTCCGTTTAACATCGTATTTTATTTATACTTCCCTGAAAATGGAATATTGGAATACGTTTATTTATCAAATAATATTTAAATGCTCTTTAGCTGGTATTTTTCTTCCGGGATTTCTTTACAGTACACCTATAGGTAACTATTAAGTACGAACTGAAGTTATACTAAACGATCAAAGAGAATAAATAGATGAGGTGTACACATTATACAATATATAGACGGTATTCATTAAACAACCGCAATTAATTACATAATTGCTATATAGCTTAGGCTGATTACATAATCGGTAATTAGTTAATTGCCACAATTAGTAATATAATCATTATTACAATTATATTTCTTATTTAGCGAGGAGATGATTGAATTAATTGGTAATTACATATATAATACGAATAATACTAGTTGTCGCCCATGACTTTGTTCGTGCCTGAGATGAGCAAGAGCGTTTATGCCTTGGTATGACCATTTCTAGGGCTCTTCTCCGTAAAAGGATAATTTTACAGAAAATACAGTCAGTAGTTTTCGTATACAATATCATGAAAAATATTTTTTATATTGACCTCTGTCGAACTCCAAGCAATGTCGCGATCTATTTGCGAAAAAATAATTTTTGTCCTTTTGACTTTTACAAAATTTTCAGCTGGCACGATATCAATGTCGATTTTTCACATATTTCAGATAATGCCGCAATAAAGTTGTATAAAATTCAGAATACTAGCAATTTTCCTGCAGATGAAACCCAAAAAAGACTGGACAATAATGAGATTATGGGATATTCGTGATTCATTGGTTACCTGGTTATCAATGGAGGCGGGGAACATGGCGACCGACGATGTAGGTATTATTACGTGAGTTGTGATACAGACATGTATGATGAATATTTGTTTAATTTTCTTCTAAACTACTTTAACGGTATGTTTAGTTCTTTGGAGCGCTCTTTAGCCTAAATGCTTCAAATGTATAAATGGATTGTTATTTCTCATAAGGTGTCATTAGGTTCAGAGGTATCAGCAGTATCACATTATGTATAATTTAAGAAAAAAAAACAACTCACCGTTTGTCTGGTTTCTATTTTAATACTTGCCCGATTGATAATTATTTTTTTAAATGTAAATAATAAAAAATTGCCATAAATATTTTTCTTACCTACAAAGCAATATTTTTCTTATTCTCGAGAAATAAAATGTAAAAGTCGTTGTAATTTAACTTAACAGACTTTTTCAATCTCAGACAGATTTCATTTAAATTGTAATTCCACCGATTTAGTGATTGATGACAAGGAAGAAACGAAGCACAAAAATGGCAATTTTTTATTGAATATCTCGGTAGATAGACTTTTTTACATTGTTCATTTAGTCCTATCTTATGGAGTTAGAATATAAAAGTCGTTTCAAACGTAGATATTAAATATTATATACATAGAATTATTTAACATACAAGAAAGCCGAGATGGCCTAGTGTTGCGAACACGTGGATCTTAACCAAACCGTTGGATTTTCAAGTGCTAAATTTGTGTTTAAATTCATCTCGAGCTCGGCGGTGAAGGAAAACATCGTGAGGAA
>DVXP01004240.1:0-10545 GCA_018235645.1 Junonia grisea
CTGTGAGGCCGTGGTATCACTCCGGTCGAGCCGGCCCATTCGTGCAAATGCATGGCTCTCCCACGGTAAAAAATAATGTGTTATACTTTTTATAAGAACGAACTTGAGAACCCGCTTCCAAACGTTCTTGTTTTAGGTCGGTTTAATGAGGAAGATTATATATTATTTAACTTTACGGTAAGAACCATAAGAGAAGCAGTAACCAATAACCATAAAGGTAACGGCACAAGTGTAGCGTACATTTTAACGCGATACACCTACGTATAATATTTCATATAAATATTAATTTTAATTATGTGTTAAATATTTTACACGACATTCTGAGTTTAATTAACATAATATTTAAGTAACGAAGTTAATGTCAGTAGCTTATCTCTAGACCTCGCTTTTAAGCTTTGCAGAATGTTTCGTTTTAAATTATTATATTTTGCATAGCGCTATTTTGGACATGATCTGATAAAGAATTTGAAACATAAATCGTAAACGAGAAGCGAGATAAGACACAAAAATTAAAATTTGTTTTTTTTTTGTTATACGTGATATTTTGGAGATTAAGTTAAAACCAATTTTATGGCTTCAACAGCTTAGTTATGTAAATAAAGTATTCTTTCTTGAAGATTCTATGATTTGTTATTCTTTCTTGAAGATTCGTTTTAGCAGGATTAATTTCTATTCAAATATTTTTATCCTTACAAATTGCGAATAATTTTGCTTTTAGCAATATACAAATGTTATTTCATAATATTTATCATTTATACCTACAGTTTTATGTTTTTACTAATTAAATAAGCAGTTTGAATGTTATTAAAATCTTAATTACATCGTAACGGAAATATTAAAACGTCATTTCTAAGACTAAGAAGATATTCTCGAAGGTATGATTATACCAAGATTAGAATATATAGAGTAGGATTACAATCAGACTATCACATTTCGATATTATCTCTGACATGCATACTAACTTTCTTCATTACATTAATATAGATATCACAAATGTTAGTATAATTGTCTTCTACCTAGCATTTTTCCCGGATTTAATCAGGTCTGCTTTATTCTAGCCTAGGTATTGACAGGTTACTGATTTTTATGCAGAGCGATTGCCGCCTGACCTCCGTAACCCAGAGGGAAAGCCAGTAACCATTTAGACTAGAATATTTTACCTACTATGAGTAACGATCGTTATCAGGTCACTGTGATAACATCCGGGATAAATGTTAATATAATTGTATGAAGAGAAATTGTATAAAGGATAAACGATCGAAACGTGGTTCAAGTTGTAAACACGAACCGCCTGAGGTGATTGGCTTATATTGTACGGATGAACGACAAAACCAAACATGCGAAGATGTTCTTGAGAAGGAAGTACAATGAAGAAAGAACATTGTATGGTGTATTCCATTTTATGTTCATGTTTCTCGGAAAATATTTTTGAGAGATTTTTTAAAATATTCTTTTTAGGATATAAATAATAATTTAGATAAATTTTAAAACTTTATATTATTTACGAGTAAATATCACGTTACTGGATAAGGATTTTCTCTCCGAAAAAGATACATAGATTTACTTGATGCACCGTTTGAGATGAAAAATGGTGCAAATTTTTACCGATACGGTTTTCACCTCGATGTTCATCGTCGGTTCCAAGATAAATTGTGAACACAAATTGAGTAGAAAACAATGTTGCTCGCCCGTTTGATAAAGCTTCAGTATACCACGTTTTAAACTCTCTGGGTCACCTCGCCTCCATTAATATAAATATTATGTCAACACATAAGCAGAATTTTAATTATGAACAGCAATTAAGACTTAATAGTTTTAACCTTAATTAGTACGTACATATTGGATAGATAAAGTTGAGATTGCTTAGAGGTTAGAAAACATCGATCTGCTGAATTTTCATTTGCTCTTGCAATTATATTCATCTTGTGATTGTCGGTAAAGCAAACGTAAGATAACTTGGATGTGGTAGGGTGTCATTTTGACACACGTTAATACGGCAATCTGCAGTGGATTGTTGCGGATTAAGCTTTTAATCTTCTCTCTGACAAGAGAAGCGTCTCATCACTAGCGTATTTACAGGTTGCTTCAGTACATGACACTCAAGATTTTCGATATGATTATACATATATACGCATATATATTCAAAGTACCAAAGCGAAGTGGGGTCTAGGGGGTCTGTCTAGTACCTATATGGGGTTAAAGAATATAAAAATTCATCCGTACACTTATAGCAATTTTATTTTATAAATTTTTAAAATATTTTTATTTAAATTTGACAAGTATGATTTTAGGGTTTCATATTCTTTGTGACTGCCGTTCAGACCGCGCTTGATTCAAAGACAAATATTCTAAACCTTTTAAAAATAGTCACTTTATCATACCTACACACAATTAACAAGATATTCATCTATTCGTATAGTCTAGAATTACTTCAATGAGTGCTCTCATTTCAGCGGCGTTGTCCCATTTACTGCAATAACTGGGTGAATGGTGATCGTGTGGGCGCTATCTGCATCTGTTTATTAAATTCTAATACGCATAGTTTCAGAATGAGCGTCTTTGATGATGCTAATGAAAGATATACCAATTGCTTGTACGTTTTTAACTCATACAATCGAAACAGACTGATAAATAACATTTATATTGTGTTTACAGATTACTGGGTATTGATGAGTTTAAATAATGTATATACTTTTTATTGTGCATTATGTGTAGTTAGTTAAAAATATACTAAACTAACTCATCGAAGTCTATTATTATTGAGCCTCAGTCTATTATCGAGTTATTTGTGAAAATGTACATTTATTAAAACCATTTACATATTTTACTGTTTCAGCATATAACCTTCAACATGGGAGTTATTTGAGTATACTTACCGTCACAGAATGACAACATCTTCATACAATTTCACATTCATAACCTTTCATGTTACTAAAAAATATGGGTACCTTTCATTTAAAAAAAAATCCACTTCTCACTTCCATCAAAAAAATGATTTGAAACTAAAGCACCAAATAAAATAATAAAATAAATAAACAAAAGCCCGAAAATTTGAAACGATTGACCGGAATAACAAGATTTACATTAAAGGAAAAGCGAGTAGAATATAACTATTTTGCATTTCCAATAACCATTATATCGGATCGTGCAATGGCTATTTCAATTAAAATAAGCATGTGTGGAAGTCTAGGAAGGAGGTAAAGACTGAGGTTTAAGAGGGGGTGTTTAAAGTCTTTTCACTTCTAATAAGAACTAATGGGTTTCCGCGAACCGCCTCTGAGGCTTAACGAGCTGGTGCAAATAAGATTCAATCTAGTGATCATCTGATTACTTAGAGACGCTTCTTTGAAATGGTTATGATTAGTTTAACATTTTTAAAATTATGTAGATTCATTCCAAAACTTGTAATTTGGTTGAATGAATTTATGAAACAAAGAACATGTGTCTGAATGATTCCGTAAAGATCATTGTTTACAAGAAACAAGTAAACAAACCTCTTAATTAGGTAACAGGTATTTTGTTTTAATAAGAATTTAATATCGCAGTATAATAAGCTTTTACCTTACTCACAATCGTTACGAACATAAATTAAATACAACAAGCAGTACTAGAGGAGGAAGAGAAGGCGTAACTTTGCAACGAAAAGCGCATCCCACCAAACAATACCCTTTGTCCGGAGCCCACACGCAGACAAATAAGCCGCTTATGTGTTTATAAATAGGTCACCTAGAACCTCATAATTTACCTTTACGACTTCATTAGGTAGCCGATCATTAGATACTGGCTTAGTTCCGCCCACGCGGTGCAACGACCCTACTGACATTATCGACTTAATCATCGCAGGGACTCCGACTTCGTCAGCCGAAACCCTAATTAACCTTTTTAATCTTTGGATATGTTTACTGCGAGAGTGTACTGTCGGTTTCGCTTATTCGAGGTAGCTTGTTTAGCAAACTTCTCAGCTCCAGCGTAAAGACGTAATGGGTTTTATAAAGAAGATTGCACCTTCTGTTCGCTGTCGAGTATCGAGTGTCTGTAATGTTGAGATTGATTGTCCGTTGGGGCTGTTCAAAGGCGTGGTAACTCGTGAGTTTATTTTAACTTTATAAAGTAAAAAATAAGCATTTGTTTTACTAGTATTCATCCCTTGGTTTTAAGTGTAAATTTCGTTACGAAAAAAGGCATCAAAACAAGACAGCCTAGTTTGCATGCCGTTTGATTAATATATTATAATAAGACTTAATCTGACCTTTAACAAGTTGGTCCTTAATTTAGTTAATTAATTTAATCCAGAAAACAATGTTTATTTGTGTAACTGATAGGAATATTACAAGTCGATTAATTGATCAGATATCAAAGTTTCCTTCGCATTATCATGCTAATTGAAGCATAATATTTACATCAGCGTCTATTATATCACATCACGTGTTATTAATTTTAATATAACGAAAACACGTTCATAACAGTCTCGATGCCCCCGGCGCAATAATGATTACTTTATAAGGCAGGACATGTTCACCGGGCGCCGGTCCGGTCCGGGCGTGAATTATCACTCGTCATTATCAGTGAACGATTTATTTTCTTACTCTCGGCGGCTTAGCCTTTGAATTAAATAAGGGACCCTCGTCATCTGCACATACTTCATATAACACGGTATAATCTGATATCTCCGCCGCCGACGCTTGCAGAATCGCATATACCTTGCGTTCTTGCGATGTTGCTCGAGGAATTTTATGTAAATTGGCTTTTTTATGAGCCTTTTTATGTTTTGTTTGGCATTCCCCGCGGTCCTGGGTGAGTAACTGCAACTAATGGAAACGGATTTTGTTCGGATGCCGTGGCGCCAAAAGTTACATTCGATTTAAAGATTTGTTACGATAAAAATTTATCGTAACACCCACTTAATTAATTTTAAAACGAGATCCAAAAATAAAGGTGATTTTATTAGCCGACACCTAAAGCTTTAGTGGGAAAATTAGGTTTTAATAAATCAATTGTTTTTTAGAAGTTAGTTTCGATTTATATTTTTCCTTTTCCTAATTTAATTTAGTTTCAAATAAAAAACGGAAATATATTTGTTACTGACAGTTGACTGCAGATTGGTTCCCAGATATTTTTGCTCATGTAGGGTTTTAGAATATTTCCTTTTATATTTTGTATTACAGATATTTAAAAAAAACATATATTTTATGTGTTCTCTGTGAGATTCCGTTAATGTATGTATGTGTATTGTTCATAACATTGGTTAATTGAGGTCTACGCGAGCGTGACAGGAAAACTGGCGATTGCAACAGAGATGGCGATCTCGTTTCGCGGAACTGGTAATTATAACAGTGACGTCACGAACACGATCATGTAGACTATTATTCTGTAAAAACATTGAGCACTTTACAAAAAAATGTTCGACAAACCATTGTTTCGTGTCCAGGTATTTCCATTCAGATACAATTTTTACATGTCAATTAAA
The DNA here is from genome assembly GCA_018235645.1 of Junonia grisea. NCBI lineage: Eukaryota > Metazoa > Arthropoda > Insecta > Lepidoptera > Nymphalidae > Junonia > Junonia grisea. The sequence continues at coordinate 5,468 of DVXP01004240.1, forward strand.
ATCCGTAAATGTATTTCGCTGTGCTCTCATAAATATCGAGAATTGCAAATGTACTCAGCTTTATTTTTATTAAGTAAAAATTGGATAATGGTTTTAATCGACTGTTCCTTTATACCTGTGTTTATACATTAGATTAATATTATATTTAAAAGTGAATATCAAATTTTTCTATAGAAAAAGCGCGGAGTAAAATTTGCAAGAAGTGCCTTTTTAAAAATCCGAATACGTTTTACACGGGAAGCACATCGTATATCTCGGTTGCCTCATGGTCTAGAAGAAGGTTGCGGGAACGAGAGACGTCTTCAGAGAAACTATTTAATATGCAATGCGATGTATGACAGTCAGGGAATTTATGCTAAGGCCGTCGTTGCAGTCGATGCGCCCGCGCCGGCTATTATACGTGCCTCGCAATGTACTACAATTATAACCCCTCGTTTGCGAACACCTGGATATGTCTAGTTTCCATGGAATAAGTAAAATTGCTTTGTTGCGATTTGTTTTTGATATTTTGTTAGGATTTTGAAAAACAATTTTGGATCGATTTCTATATGCTTCTTACTAAAATTTTTCCTATTTAAAGCTTACGCGTACTTTTCTTCTTATAATTAACGAGAACCTGAAACAATAAATGTTTTAGAGATTTTTGTTATAATAAATCTTAAAGTATAATTTATCTTCATAAATATAAGGTTGCAGTAATATATCGATATTTTTGAGACACTTCTAGACGAAAATATATTATTCTTTATTTCCGTATTTTTCTAACCCAAGCATCCTTGATTGCCAATTAGTGCAGGCTCGATGTGAATCTTTTTTACTTTTTTTAAACATTTTTACATTTGAATTATGTATGATAATAGCTACTAAAAGTAATATTCATAAATTTTATTTACCTCTAAAATTCTGAATTCATTTAACGTTGGAATTCCCTAAACTTAGTCTAAACAATGAACAAATAACGTAGCGTAACGTAACACAGCCTGTACATATCCCACAGCTGGGCATAGGCCTCTTCTCCTATTAGGGAGAAGGTTATGGAGCTTAATCCACCACGCTGCTCCACTGCGGATTGGTGGATATACATGTGTCAGAATTTCTTCCTCTTTTAAACTTGAACGAATTATAGGTTAAATGAAAACAAAATTACAAAGATTTTTAAAATATTTGTTATAATGCATTTTTTGTTCATGTTTTGTTTAAAAGTAGTTCTCATAGTCGTCGTAGGATTGCTTTTTATTATTTTATTGTGAGACCGACTTCGCTAGGTCCTTTTCTAAGAGGCGTTTTTAGCTTTTCGCTGCATGTCAAGTGTCGTGAGCAAACCCCTTTTCTTGCCTCGTTTCTTGCTTTGAGGAAAATAATAAGTGTGCACGGACACGGCGGCTTCCTCAGTTCTTACACTCTTTAATAAAAAGACGTAGAGAGATACAGATTACATTCAAGTGTGTAAGTGTATACTACATATTTTAAATACTACTGTCTACAGACAAACTATACGAGTAGTTTGTAAAATTTTAGTACTTGTTATTTTACGTTGAGTGATTTTACCATTAATACGTTTTAAATTTAACATTTTGTATCAGTTTTTATTCATTTTAATTTATACAATATATCTAAATAATGTTTTATTTACATTTAACGTAAGCTTAATGAAAAAACCTGTCTCTCAACACTGAATTATTTATCAAATTCTCTAATTTTAAAGCGCATTTACATTAACATATTTAATTCTTCGTTACTCCTACATTCAATACGACTCTGAATACATTTCGTATATAAAATTCATTATATATATATAAAGTTATTGACGATTTCTAATGTCTATTGCATCTTTGGTTTCAAGTTCTACGTTCTAGTGTAATCGGTCAAAAAACAAAATTGATTGATTATCATATATGTAATATGATATATACGATTCAGTGTTACCCAACAAAAACCTATGCATCTTTATCTGACGTAACAGCATAATTAAGATATTAGTTGTAATGAATATTCAGACAATACATCAAAAATAGTTCAATGTTGCCTAAGCTGCGACACAGGATGCTATCAATCATCCGTCACGACGTATCAATTATAGAGTTGAGTGTTCAATTAATATTCAATTATTAGTTGGCAACGCCTAACAGTTGAGAATTATTTGTTTGGTTTAATTGTCGGGATCGTTGTTTCGTGGTTCGATAATATCTCAATTTCGCTATTGTGAATAGGCAATCTTGGTGAATGATCTAGTTGTTGTACAAAATTATATTTTAATGATTATATGATAAGATAAGTTTTTTGCATGACTTTTTTGTGTGAGGTAAATGCACTGTATATATGCTATGTATATTTTTTGTAAGCAAAAAAACCTTCAGTTTTCGACATTAATGTCTAATATTTTATTGTATCAAAATTTCTCATTAAGACTGTAATTATATCAATTACTTAACTATGTATCTCTCTTTAGGTACCTATTGTAATTGCTATATCATTCGTGTCTCTGCCAAATAGAAAAATACCATCGAAGCAAAATATAACATCCTGTCAAACAATTGTTTATCATTATAAAGAGTATAATAAAAACAGTATGAAGACGTACCTTTCATTATATAGCATTCCTTTGATGACTCTCACAAAGCTGAATGACTTCAGTGAATATGAGAGCGATTTCACGAACCCTTTGAGTTTGGCCCTTGACACATTTAGCTTGGGACGTAACGAGGGTTCTAGGACGAAGTGTTTTGCTTCGGGAACAGCTCCTTCTTTTTGAAGGGCTATTGGAGATTGGTGATCAGGGCTTTCTTGAAGGAATTAATGAAGTTGTGAGGTTGTGTTTTTAAAGGAAGGAAAACCTATGATACTTCAGATCCTTCCTCCTTCAAACCAGGATTTTAATTTCTTTTGTTTTGTATATTTTGAAAACTTCTGACGCAATTTTAGTAAAATTTAGTAGATTTTGTTCTTTACTATTCAAGGAACGATAGTTAAAACGATCGCTCTGGTGTAGTGGTGCTGAATGCGCTATTTACGCCGGCGGTCACGGGTTCGATTCCCACTCGGGACGTATGATAATGTAAGGATGTATGTATTTCTACAAAACATTTGTTCATAGGTCTGGTCGACGTGAGTGTTCCCACCGTGCCTCGGCACGTAAAGCCGACGGTCTCGGTTGTTATCACAATCACCTGATAACGATCGTTACTCATAGTAGGTAAAATATTCTAGTCTAAATGGTTACTGGCTTGCCCTCTGGGTTGCGGATGTCAGACAGCAATCGCTCTGCATAAAAATCAGTAACCTGTCAATTTAACCTAGGCTAGAGTAAAGCAAACCCTGGTTAAGTCCGGGAAAATGCTAGGAAGAAGAAGTTAAAAAAGAATGCGACATTTTCTTATAATTTTGCATATTAAAATATGTTTAAATGTTTTGTATCTTAATGTTCTCGTAAAAGTGTGTACAATTAACTTTGACATGACCACTTTACCGCAGCGTTTTAGGTAGGATAAAGTTATTCATTGTAACAACCATTACACATGAGCAAACAGAGCAAAATTGTACGGTGTTGTTGAAGTCGTGCAAAACAGATAGTACAATATGAAAGTCAAAAAGCTAATTACTTTACTCTTTGCTGCTCTCGTAAACTGTTATGTATGGGGAACTGTGGTTAAAGGGTGGCAGTCAGTGATGTGAGTCGAGTTGGTTTTAATCGAATTATTCGAGTAATTTTGGTATAATGGATGTTGGTGGAATACCCGAACGAATTTTCTCTTTAGGTACTCAATTGGCATACATTTCAGAAACACATTTTTATCAGTAATAATTCTGTCATCAGATAAGTAATAATAATTTTGTGTTTTTAGATTTTACCGCAAGCGTTAAGGAAAGACGTTAACACGCGTTAAGGAATTCGATTTCAGTCATAGAAATTGTATCATTTTTTTTATAAATTTTTAACTTCGAATGTAAATTTAATTCCACACATTAACTATGTTATAATTGAAAAGACCGCATTTTTTGTTACTTGTTACAATAAAAATTAAATAAAATTGAGTCATCACAGCTCGAGCTGAAATCGAGCACTCGTTATCACGCCATTAATTCGAGCGGTCCGAACAAAGTCCTATTCGAGTTGCATCACTTGTTACTACATGTATGTATAAAAACCTTTGTATATTTGCGTACATCTGAAATGATTGTCACGTGGGGTTGTACGAGAACATCATTTTAATTATTATTTTTTTCATTTTCGATAACGATAACGACAAAAAAATATATTATTTGCATATAAATAAATAAATAAAGTATGCGTAAATATTAGTTACTGCAATATCATAAGAATAGAATATTTTAATTAATATTTTTTACTTACTTAATAAAAGCTAATGCTTAGCTGATGGATATATTGTTTACTATGTTCGAGTGGAAACAACTGTTTTTTTTTTCTTTCGTATACCTATAGGTACATATTTTTTCATAAAAATTTCGATACTTAATGTCACGATCTTCCGGTACCTTATATTTTAAAAATAAACTCGATTGATGAGCGAAGTTAATATTATTTTAAGTAGACGTATTTGTGGGCGGTGAGGACGTTCAAAGATAAAAATATTATAAATGGGTAAACATAATTAATTTTATTTGCGAAGCCAATATTGGCCTATAAAAATTAATATTTATGATATTTTTATTTTCATGACTATTAAAAAAATTAGTTTTAATGTTATTTTTATTTTAACGAGTAATAATTTAAATAAAATTGTCGTAAAAATGATATAGTTAAAATTAATAAACGACGTGTGTTATTTAATTAAAGGTGCAATAAAGTTAATAAGTAATATGTGTAAAATTAAGGATTACTCGTAATTGTTTAAATTATTGGTCGCATAAAAAATTAACCTGCGGTCTAGTTACGTTAAACTATCGGTATTTCTTTCAGATTTTTTTCATTTCAAACCAACGCAACGTACAGAGATGTACCAAGAAGATAGCGATATAATATACATTCTTACTTACATTTTATAGCTATATCTTATATATAAAATTCTCGTGTCACAATGTTAGTCTCCATACTCCTCCGAAACGGCTTGACCGATTCC
>DVXP01004241.1:0-10545 GCA_018235645.1 Junonia grisea
AGGCCGTGGAGACGATCCGCAGGTCGTCTCCGCCGGGCGGGATCGGCCCTCTTCCGAGCCCGCCCCGCAGTCTCCTTCTGGACCATGACGGTCTCACAGAAGTTGACTACGGCCTCTCACGCCGATTCTCTGCATAGCATCGCCGATACGACTGCTCGCAGGGAGAGATTTCGCCCGATTTCCTGGACCAATACCTGCCTCTCCGCGGTCCACGCAGGATACGCCTCCAGTGTGTGTTGGGCAGTGTCTTGGTCTGCCCCGCAGTGGTGGCAAACCGCCTTCACCTCGCGTCCGATCCTACACAGGTACTCTCCAAAGCAACCGTGACCGGTCAGTACCTGTGTAAGTCGGAAGGTTGAAAACATACCTAATAAAAGTTTGTTTTTACAAAAGTATTTTTTTTTCTTTAATTGTATTTAAATTAAGGTATACGTATTAAAAATGAAAACATCCTTGAATTTCCATATAAAAATTAGTCAAGAGCGTGTCGAGCAATGCGCATGAAGGGTACCGTAGTTTTCATCATAATATACGGTAGATATACATATATTATCTAATCTTTAAAACTATCTCATTTGATATTATCTAACATGTTTACCTTAATAATTTTCAACGTTTGTGCGAAATATCTTTTTTACTTTGATCGACTATAACTTGTTAATTATAAAAGCCTACACACCCGTGATAATTTTCCTTTTAAATTATATGTACTAGTGTCGTGAATTTTTTCACATTTTTAGAAGCAGCGGTTTAGTGGGTAGAGTGGGGGACATTTGATTCTAAGAAAAATGGACACTATAAGGCTTAATATTTCGGAAACGGCTTCTAGTTCGGAAAAATAGTTTTCCCAGAGCCATATTGTTTTTAAACGACCTATCCAACGATACCCCACACTATGAAATAGACTAGAAAAAATATTTTTGGCCTATTTTTACATATAGGAGAGACACCCTACAAAACTTTTTTTTTGATATTTTATTGTACGGATTTTTCGGCGAGATTCGTATGTATACTCATACCAAATTACAGCTTTTCTACTTAATACTTTAAGGACAGACAGACGGACATGGCGAAACTATAAGAATTCCGTTTTGACTACGGAACCCTATAAATGATATATTTTCTTGACTGAATCGTAAAACTAATAATAACTATGAAATAACAATCGTCTCTTCGCGCCGGCGTCGTTTACGAGTTCTTCGAGTGATTAAATTTAACAATTACTATGAAAGCTCCTAATGTTCGTTTTATTTTATATTACAAAGGTTTAATTCTCGTATAGACAGTAAAGTTTTAAGCTACCGTTACTTTTATCGTGTACCTAATTTATAATATATACACGAAAAAATACTTAATAATGCTAAATTTCGACAAAAAACAATTTGAAGTAAGAAATAATTGGGTGGATAGAGTTAAAAAATATGCTCCTTGAGAAATTTTAAATATTTTAATAAAAAAAAAACCTCAAAATTGTAAGTAAATTATAGAAAATTTCGAATTCGATTATTTTCGTTTTTGGATTTTCTAGGAAAAATTATTATAAGAGTGTATACTTTTATTACGTCATCAGAAAGTAGAATTTTTAAGGAACAAAAAGCGCACAGACATTTTAAAAAAGTAGGTATTGGATTTTGAATATTAATTGAAAAGAAAACAACGTAAATAATTAATATTTTAAATCAATAAAATTACAGGAGTTTTGGGACTTAAAAAGGTAAGTTTACTCTGAATTTCGTGAAGAAATTTTATTTTTTGTAATACCTAGATAAAAACAAAAAAACCAAAACCTTGTTTTTTTTTACTTTTTCACATAAATTTTGAGGTTATGTGAAAAAAGTGCAAATGCAAAAGTTTTAGGTCTTTTAATTAGGTATCTACAACTTTACCATACAAGATTTTTACACAGGACTCGTAGTTTAGCCGAAAAACAAGATAAACCGTTTTTTAGTCTTAAACCCTCCCCCATCCTACTTTCCGAACGCAAATCACCCCCAATTTATTTTTCCTTTCATACTTGTCGTATTATCTGTCATTTAGAATTGGTTTCATTGTACTATAATGTTTTTTTCTCAAAACCTGATTGCACTGACCAGACTATATAGCATGAGCATAAATAAAAAAAATATACGAGTCGACTTGAGAACCTCCTCCGTATTTTTGTTGTTTCATAATATATATTTATTTTGTGCGCAGATAAAATATTAAAAAAAGATGTCCACGCAAATTGCTCCTCAATGGGTGAAGTCTTATCCATGCCTTCCACAGTCCACTTCACCAGTTGTTTAACCTCTATATAAATTGGTATTTCATTGCTTTCTTTGTATTGTGTTTTAACGATTGAGTTCTTATAACCTGATAGTTTACTTGAGCTCTTACAAGTGCCTATGTTTATTAAGATTCAATATAAACTGCTAAATTAGTTTGTTGGACAATATGCTAACAGGGATTCCAAAAGTTTAATAAAATAAGCATGATAAAAACGAAAACAAAACAACAAATAAAATAGAAAAATAATTGTTTTAAATCTAAATTATCGCCCAACTCTCAGCTACCTTGTTCAGTGTGACGTAATTGTGGATGGATAAGAGATCCATTATCCATACGATTCTTTTTTTATACACATATAGTGGATTAAATAGTGACCAAAAGAGTAGGTCACCTGAGATCCGACGAGTAAGCAATCACCGCACAATTGAATTGCCAAGTTTGAAAAAGGGAAGTAGAAAGTTAGGAATGTTGGATATGGAAGTTGGGTTTTAGATACCTCACTCATATTTTTCACGACGATCTTGTGTGAGAGTGTTTGCGCCAATCGATCTAGCTGTACTTAGTAAATGACAATAAAGTTTAACCACATAATATAATCTATACATATAAAATGCTTTGTCCTGAATGACTGACTGACGGATCAACGCACAGCCCAAACCGCTGATCGTAAAAATCTGAAACTTAGAGGATGTGTTCTTTATATGGGGTAGACATCCGATAAGAAGGGATTTTTTGAAATTCTACTTCTAACGGGGTGAAATGGAGGGGAAAACTTTGTATGGGACAATGTAATTCCTTGGTCTAATCTACTTCAAATTTTGCATAAACATTCTTTAACCGATATGATGTAAAACGTGTTTCATATTTTCTTGAAATTTATCCCATAACAGGGTAAATAAGGGGTAAAAAGGGAATTTATTTCGATGTACGATGAAAATGTAACAATTTCATCGTACTGAAATTGTTACAACTAAATTAGATTTCAGTGTAATGAATTTATAAAATAACCCCTCTGCCACACTAAGTTTATTGCATATGTCAGTTATTTTATTTTTCTATTTATGTATGATATCAATCTCATTATGTGGCCGCTAAACATTAAAATGTTTAGGAATTAACGCTACCTATAATTGCGCATGATTTTTTCAATTAACATGTGAGGGAATTAAGGTTCTAACATCAACCTTTTTTTACCTAGCTGCAAGTATGGACAGCAATCATAGAGATGGATGCCTACTAGAGTAAGGTGTATAGTATAAAATATTAACGGGTTTAGCCAACTACATTTAATGAACACGAGAAGATTAAACATAATAAATAAAAAATAAAGAATTACAGCAAAACTTAAGGTTGTTTTTATAAACATCTTATAATTGTGTGTGTAACAATGTCGAAATCAGTCCATTAAAAATTGTTTCATTTAATTTTATGACATGAGTAAATATTTTTCCAATCCCGGATCTTAGACCATAATGTCACTTTTATTTTAACTCTAAACAATGTGAATATTCGTTTTTAAAGGATTTAATTACCGATTTAATAAATGTATATTTTTTGGATAACTTTGAATTACGCTAAAACTTTCATTAGTGTGTTATATATATGTGTTCATGTACTATGAATTCTGTGATTCTGTAACTAATCCACGTTGATGATGGGTTAATACGAATGAAGTGATATGTTGTAAGTATATTTTATTTTGACACTGATTTTTGTTATTTTACGAAAATTTATTGTGTACCTAAATTATGCAAAACTACTTAATGTCGTATTCGATTGGTGGTAGGTATATGGTGCATAGTAAGTAAAGTAACTGCATGTACAATATACACGTCCTACTCCTGGGCAAAGGCCTCTTCTCCTATTAAGAAGAAGATAGATAGATAGATAGATAAAAACTTTATTGCACTCAATATCATAAGAAATAACAGCACATATATTTAGTTCAATACTGAAAATTGAAGGCAAGGGCGGCCTTATCACTAAAAGCGATCTCTTACAAGAAGGTTAAGGAGCTTAAACCACCACGCTGCTCCACTGCAGGTTGGCGGAAATATAAATGTGTTCGAATGTCTTCCGACACAATATGCAACCTGCATTATATTAATATCACTCTCACGATGTTTTCTTCTACCGACAAGCACTTCATTTGGGTACTCAGTAGATTTGTTTACTATGCATATCCTAAACTAATCGAGTGTTTTTAAAATTAAAATGAGGTCTTAAAATTAAATATATATCTAATCTAATATCTAAATCTTCTAAAAACATATATATAAAAGGTGATCTATAAATACATATATATCAAAAGTGATCTATCAAGGCACAGCTCAAGCCACTGGGCTGAAATCCGCCAAGAAAGGGCTTCGATAAATTCGAAGGTTTGTATAAAACTTTGTAAATTTAAAACCGATCGGGCTGAGATATGCTTAAAGCTACTATGACCTAGGCATTACTGCTGCGGGATCCGCAGAGCGAGCCCCTGTCGCGTCCAGGAAGCACAGGCTGGGCGCGCTCCTGCGAGGACTGTGGTGGCTCCAACGGCTTCTGCTGCTCCACGAGCTCCTGCTTTACAGACGAGCAGTGAAACGACTTTACTCATTTGCTCATGGAGCCCATCGGAGCCCTCATGGAGGAGAAGCTGGCCGCCTTCCGGGCGGAACTACGAGTGCCCCGAAATGGCATATAAGCCCGAGCTGATTGGGAGAGCTGCGCCAATTCGGCCAGTGGAGGCCCCCTTGGCAGAGCCTCCACCGCCCAGGAAACGGAGAAACAGGGTGAGGAAGAGGAGAGTAGAGAATCGGCGTTGGGACGTCGTAGTCAACTTCTGTGAGAATTCTTCCGTCATGGTCTGACGCTTCTGTTCCGTCATGGTCTTTCATCTCATGTGAGGCCGATCCGGCCCGGCGGAGACGACCTGCGGGACGTCTTCCTGGCCTTCAAGCCCCGGCGCCCGGGGCGGAATAAATAAAGCACACCCTCTGGCCCTGGGCGCGTGAGATGAGGTCTCACGCACCCGTTTCACACGGCCGAGAGAAGGACCTCAGTCCGGTTATAGTCCCGGACTGCAATGCAATAAAATATTGGGCTTTGCATATATTTAGGCATACGAGTATATTGAAATATATCAATATCGGTGTTTGATTGCAGTGTTCGTTTGTAATATCAAAATAATATCTTTTTACTGAATACATAATTATGAATATTTACACGACACTTATACCAAAACACCAATTTTTTAAATTTTTGTGCCTGTCTGTTTGTTCCGTATTATTTCTGTAACAGCTGCATGCAATAAGAAGTAACATAATATACACTACTTTCATAAAAAACGGAATTAGTATCCCATGGGAAACGTTATAAGGATTAAGAAGTAACGTAGGCTTACTCCTTATAACATTATGTATGGTAGGTAGTACTCAGATTTTTAGGGTTTCCCAAGTAAAAATGAAAACCCTTACAATTATTTAACGCGGACGAAGTCGCGGGCAGCAGCTAGTAAATAAGAAAATCTCACTGGCAATGTGCATCTAATTCTTCTTTAGTACGTGGCAAGCCGACGGGCGTTCGCGTTTTCCGTATCAGGTCTACGCATGTCTGTAGCTCACTTGAATCGCAGCTATCTTCACTCAATTGTGCGCCGCCACCATCTATAACAACAATATTTCTTAAAATATCACTTCTATTAAAAATAAAAAATACATGTACCATAAAATCTACCTTTACAACTATAGACTTGATAGCAATTTTAGAAGTGCTACATTCATGCTTCGTAAGGACTGTTGGTTAATTGTTCATATCTGAGTGAAGTTACACTGTTTTATTGCTTCATATCTACTAATCTAGCAGGATAGCATTTGGTTCGAAAAGCGTTGGCTTTGACGCAATTATAATGGAAAGGTTGTTGTATTGAAACTAGTAGGTATTGTAGTTATATGAAAATTACTTAACTTACATTTAACACTACTTTTGAAGATATGATGGCTCCTTATTAGTTTAGATTGAACGAACTACCTACTTTATACCAAAACAAGATTTTGTTTAAAAGAGAATGACAAGATTAATAGTGAGTTGGCCAAAGATGAAGAAGAACCGACAAAGATGAATCATACGCCATTAAAATTAAAAAAATATATATAGAATTAGATAGGCCAATTACTTTGTTTATTAAAAGTTCTCCAGAAAAAAGTTATATTATTTGCTATGAGCAAAGCGAGTAGTGGCGGACAGATAACGACCGCAGCGCACAACACGGCAGAAATTGGAAACAAATACGGATGATCAGCTGTCAAATGAGTTGATTGCAGTACAAAATCAAAGCAAAGAATTAAGTATCTCTGGCCGTTATGTCGCAGTTCTTCCATATTTCTTACATGCTCGGCTAATACTAATTTATTGCCTTTTGTCTTAGTTTGTGGTTGGAAACTACTATTATGTGTAATAGTTTCAAATCTGGTTCTGGTCAAGAGACCAAGTTTATGCAAGTATTAAAATAGAAGAAGACTTCTATTTTAATACTTGCATAAATTACCATAAATTACTATTTAAATTGAAATTTAATCGCAGTACTTCTACAGCTTTCTTTTAAATTGAAAAAATCATATATTTTTCTAATATGAATTAGCAATATAATAGAAAGTATATCGGATGCTTTTTGTTTCGGCCTCGTTTCGCCAATCTCCAATATTTATGTTTTGTAAATGAATACTACCTACAAAGTTGTCCAATACAAAACCGAGAACTGCAGTTTATGCCAAAAGTAATATTTAGTTTTATCTGTTTTGTTCCTCGCTTTTGTTTCGAATCCAGATCTGACATTAACTTTTGAGAAGTTCCAAAGCAAACAAGACTTTTATCTGACAATGAAATAATAGGAGATAAAACAAATATATTGTGCTATGGCAGATATGAAACACTGTTTCTACCAAATAGAAGATGTTATAAATGGGAATCTTTAGAACAAGTCAGGTTTTTACAGGTTTACACCAAACAATAATCAAAAACAAATGCTGACAAAATGCGTAGAAGTTTAATGAATATTACTTTGACATTTAAATAAGAGTCTGAGAAATCAGCTTCAGGGCTTTAAAATACTACCTCAATTATGAATAATCTGTACGAATAACGGTTTTATTTGAAACTGTTGACGGTTACCATTTAATGTGATTGTAGAAATTTATAGCGATTTTCTGCTCTGCGTTGATACCCTTGTTGTGAGTTCTCCAGCTCAGATCATTTACATTTTTATATCTTGAAGGTTAATTTTAAAATTGAATTCTTGACACATAAAATCTATTCATACTTTTTATAATACACAAAGATACCGTGACATTTTGTTATGGACTCAGGAAATTCTCGAATAAATAACCTTTTTCTTTATTGAAGTAAGAAACAGATGATGTAAAAATAACAATTACAACTATCTTTAATAATTAAAGGCCATAATTAAAATTAAGTAGGTACATATAGTATTTTATCTCTATTCTATTTTCTTTTATGATAGCATATTAACAAAGATATGGACTGACTCGCCAAAAAGCTTAACACGCTCGTTCTAGTACGGTTTTTCTGTTCAGTACGGCCACTGTACTCGTAACGTGTGATCGAACTAGTTTGCACATGTTGGCGAATGCATTCGCTAATGAAAATATCAATACTGCACAACTTAAATTACTTACTTAATGACTTGTAAATATCAATACTGCATAACTAACCGCGATTGTAAAATAAAATATCATTTAATAGAATATAGAAGTCATTAAGTAAGTAATTTAAATTATGCAGTATTGATATTTTGAAGAGGTGCCTCAGCGAACGCATTCGCTAACGTGTGCGAACTAGTTCGCGAATGCCCGTGAATGCCATTAGCGAACTGGTTCGCGAACTAGTTCGCTGATGTGTGGAGCCATAAGACTGACCGCAGAGAACGTACATATTATGTAGACATACACAATTAAGCATTATATCATATTTGATATTCATAGTAGATGCATTGTCAGAGACGATATTGAATTGCATGTTAAGCTTTAATATCAATAGTTTCCTAAAATAAACTAAAGATGCCACGTGTAAGACGCTTCCTATTTTTATACAATCACATCTGTCTATGTTGAAGGGACCTTAAATACCAGGTACCTACATTATATACCATTTTAAGGTACCTAACGAGTACATTAAATATAATTTTAAGAGTTAACTGCTTTTTGACAGATGCCAAAATTTGGTAGGTACCTACTAGTTTAAACAGTTAACATAGTTTATAAAGCACGCGTTTAAAAATTAAGTTTCATGCGATTTGCAACGACTAAGTTTTAGACCTTTTGCCAAAAAGCGCTTTACTTACTGAACAAGGTACCTATAGTGTGAGCGGTCGTCAAAAGCGGTTGTTTACACCAGCCGAAAAATTAAAAATATATTGATACAAACAATATTATTATTTCATATAAACGCACTGAAAGTCGTATTGATTTCATATTTCGGATTGTCGGCGAGATCAGAAAGTTTGGAGCAATGCTTTGATGTATAAATAAATAAGAACAATTTCTAGTTATTACTTGTAAATGTAATTATATATTAGTAACTTATTTTTGTTTATATCACTTATTTGCCATATCTATATTGTTAAAACGTTTATGAAATGTAATGGAATTTTTAATTATATTCTTATTTTAAACAAGTGAGGAATGTGGAATATTGCAATGAATTTATTACGAAAATGAATTGTACAAGAAAAGCTGGATTATTTTAAAAATTGGAATACTCTACGCTGATTTCATTGGACAACGCAAGAACAATAAAGGGGCTTATCTTTCATTGCCTTTCTGGGTATACATACATATGTGGAACTCTTATTCGGTTGAAACATCCCAATAGGATGGATTTTAATCAATTACATGTCTATCGACTGGCTATTAATCTTCTCTTTTTATGAGCCCGTTATTTATTTTTTACGGGTGATGGTATTTATTTTTTGCTGATTTTATATGTTACCTAGTCGTAAAAGTTCATAACGTTGTTCACGAGTATTGAAACAATACAAATAAAAACTTTTTTGTGGTATTTAATGTAAGTTTAATTGGTATTTTTAGTGGTACAATAGCAAAAATTTTAGATTTTTTTTAATTAAACAATTAACTCAGGGTCTTTGGTGGGTCGATGTCAAACTTGAACCGGATGATAGAGTGATCTAAGAGGAACAAAATAAACACAACTTGCCTTATTACAAACAAAGTGCCACGGTTTTTAAGTTATTCGGATTTTTGTAAAATTTTAAAAAAGATCGATTGTTTTTAAGGATAGTTAAATAAAAAAAATAATTCAAAGTTTTTCATTTATAATTTTATTTCTATTTTAATCTAGGATAATTTATAATTTCGACATTGAAGTTATCTTAATCCTAAGCCCTTTAAAAGTATTAAAAATTAATATTCAAAATTGTTGAAGTGATTTTTACTTGCAATATGATCAAATTACAAACCTCAATAACGTGAATAAAAATGATTTCTCAACAGTTCCAACTACGTAAAAAACTTATTAGTTTAATCCTCTTTTTAATGATGTATCACACTTTGTTAGTTAATAATAGTTTTTTTTTTAAAGAACAAAGTAGTAGCGATAGTCGCAATAATTAGAATAATACGCTCTTAAATTTTCACACTTCTTTTATTTTTACGAATCTTTTTTTTTAATTTGTGTTATTAATTTGAATCATAATTGGTGTTCAAAATGTTCACCACCATTTAGAATTTGTTCTTTCGCCTATCTCTTTAGTCATAACATGCAATCTTCTGCCCTTTTATACGCTGCGTCATTTATTTTTGATTAAATTCATCGCGACTAATGATTTCTTAATCGCACATCAATGTCTTCATACGTCCTCAGATAAAAAAAATTACTGGTATTAAATCCGGAGATCTAGCAGGGCCAAGAATTGGTTTATTTCTCTTCATCCACATAATGTGAAATTTTCCATATTAATAATTTTGTATTTAACAAGTGTGATGCGTTGGGCATACATTATTTTGAAACATGACATTGTAGAAACGTTTTAGGGCAGCTTCAGTAATTAACATGGTAGGAAAATCCTTTTTTCAGAAATGTAAAAAAATATATCCGATAAATCTATCTGGCATAATATGTGGACCAATAACTCAAACCCAGACAGCGGTAGTGTTGGTGTGAGAAAATTTTATTAATTATTGGTCCAAACATCACACTCGTTTACATAAAATTTCCCCAGCAGAGGATTGGCAGAAATGAAATTAAATGAAAGAAATT
>DVXP01004242.1:0-10543 GCA_018235645.1 Junonia grisea
ACAGGTTACTGATTTTTACGCAGAGCGATTGCCGTCTGGCCTTTATAACCCAGAGGGCAAGTCAGTAACCATTTAGACTAGGATATTTACCTACTAAGATTAACGATCGTTATCAGGTGATTGTGATAACAACCGAGACCGACAGCTTTACGTGCCCTCCGAGGCACGGTGGAGAGACCCACAAGGACAAACACCCAGAACAATTGTTACTATAAATTACTTATTTGTTTAATGCCACATAATCAACATTTTAATATTTTTCGACAATCATTGTAGATAAGAACGACGAGTGCTCCAACAGCGAGAGCGGCACGTTCCCCTCGCTCGCGGAGCAGGAGAGTCGCCTCAGCGGAGTGGACGATGCGCACCATCTCACCGTGCACCAGGTGGTGGCGCAGCGGTGAGTGGACATCTAAACAGATTTATATACTTTCTGCGCTGTGGAGAAAAACAAGAAACGGATGTTAGGAAATTACACCACTAAAAGAGTAAAAGGAGGTTGATTGTGATAAATACGTTTGTGTGAAAAATATTAATGAAGTAATTGCTGATGCAATACAATGTGACAGTTTTAACGATTATTGCACGCGTACACGACGGGACAAGACTTGTTCCCTCACAAAACGGAAAAAAATTCATCGGCTTTCCCTTCCTTGTGTGGATGGACCAATAAAAATAAGCAAAATAAAATAATACTTCTAAAGTTCGCAATCATCAACCAAATCATATTAATCCCTTTAGATTCCCGGAGCTGCGCCTAGCCCCAGAACCGGCGGCTCTACCGGAAGAGGTGCGCTCTCCGCCGCGCGGCTCGTGTTATGACAACGTGCACGACCTGAGGCCGCTGTCAGAACAGGTACGATAACATATGTTGTTTCGCCATTATAACCGCTATATATTATACGCTACAATGTATGTGTAAAAAAAAAATCTGTACATCTTTAAATATTTAAACACTCAGATTTGGACCTTATTAGTCAAACAATGATAATTTAAAAAAATAATCATATTGTAAATTCGGCAAATGACCATTTCTAAGGCTACTTTTAAGAATCGAAAAGAGAGCTCAATCTTTTATTATGGTTCATCGCAAATAGGCGAATAAACATCATATAAAATATTAAAGATCATTTGAGGTGTCAGATCGTTCGATCCTTAGAATTATTTAAGAAAATATAAAACATTTTTTTTATGTTTATCTTCATTTATTTGAACAGGCAAGCGACGATGGCACGGTGTTTTCTGAGCCATGGGATAGTTCACAGTGGGATGGACTCATTCCGCCTACAAACGGCCAGCAATGCTACGAAGCTGTAAGTAATTGTTACTACCCTTAGACCTTATGTTCCATCTCCCTTGCTTGATCACCCGATTGTACGCACTTCCATACCTACTCCATTCGTAATTGATTAACTATATCAACAAATTGTTAAATAGTCGTATTAATTTAAAATATTACAAAAGTAAACAATGTTGATTACATTATAATGTTATCGTTCCGTCGAACTAATCAGGTAAGAAAAACAGGAGGTGGATAATGGAAATCTTCATTGGCTTTGGCAGGATTGGCAGAAGTTGCACCTCTAAATCATCTTGTTTCATTCTTGTCTTTGTCCCATTGTATGAGGAGTTGGCACAACATCTCCTATCCCATTCTCGGCTGTCAGCCGAGTGACCTTTCAAGGCACATTTCACAGAATCCATTCAAGTTTTCTTTGGTCTACATTGACCCACATTCATATCTAACACTCTTCTTATCGTATGACATTCATTTTTCCCCATAAGATGCCCACTTAAACTTATTACTCCAAATCCAGTGTCACAATTTTTATTTGATTATAAAAACTAAATATATAAGAGTTTAATTAATACCATTTTGTTTGTTATCTAGGACGAGCCGTGCGAGTGGGAGTCTCCGGTGGCTCGCCGCGGGCCGATGGTCTCGCGCGCCAAGAGCTTCCGCGACCGACTGGATCCTTTACTAGGTAACGATCACTATGTTTTCAGTTTATTTTCAGTGTTATTTTAGCAGGAATTTTAGTAACCTTAAAAAACTCAACTTCCTCTCCCAGGAGTTGGGTACTGATCGGTCAAAAACCAACCAATAAAAAGTTTTCAACTGACGCTTTGCCCTTGCTTTGCCATTTTATATAGATAAAAAGCAGCCTATATGTTAATATTGATTCATTAAAATACATTTTATTGATAGTAACAAACATCCTACCCATACGTCCATACATACAAACTATTGCAATTTTATTGTTAGTAAATATTACTACATTTGGAAGTGGAACACTCGAGACACATGCTTGAATGTCTATATTGGTATAAAGAGGGTACAAATTTTTTGCTTAGATATCTAATAATGGGATAAGATATAGAAGTGGAACACTTGAGGAACTTGGTATATTGTGTAAATTGGAATGTACTACCCATTGTTTACTTACATTTTAATATATGTATTAAAATTTTATTATATGTAAATATTATAAGGTATCTTTGCATAAAAAGTGATAATTTTTTCTGCGGTTCAGTGTGATTAAATTACAATTAGAGAGAACCACCGCACTGCACCGAGATCCTTCAACACCAAGAAGGATCTCCTTGCAGAAAGCTAAATTTCATGGAATAAGTCTAAATAATTATCTAACATCAGATTTTTATCAACTTAAAATTTGATTACTACCAAACTTTGCTAGAGGTTTCGTTAGCTATTTTAGAGTGACATACAAAAAGCTAAAGAACGAAAATGACACTCGTCAATGTATTACCATTTTCGTGGCTTTTCGATCATTTAATTATAGGGTATAAATAAATGATCGAATAGCCACGAAGTACCTACGTAAATACCTATAACTTATAGGTATTTACGTACTGTAAGTCATAGCGATGTAATTTCCGAAGTATCACCAATAACAAAACCTATTATTAGTTGCGCAGTGCAGCTAAAATAGTACATTAGAAATCATTATTTACTATGTTTACACGAGGACGTTTTAGATAGTAGTGTCAGTGACACGAAAACTCGTGTGTCTTATATAAATACCTGCCTCATAATTAAGACGAGATAAACGTGACTTGTTTGCAACAAGAAATATGTACATACGTTGATATTATTAGTAAGCTTTCCGCTATTCGCTTAACGAAACTCGACAGCTCCCTGGAGTTAGTCGTTGATGATAAAAACGTTATGGATTAATGATAATTTACGTAGAAACCTTTTTGAGATGACTGTATAGCTGTAAGGAGTTAGCCATTTCTGAAACTTATCTGGTGGAGAAACCGCTGCGAAAGAAAAGTTTGGACAAAAAAATAACAATATCTCTTATTTTAAACTTTATTATTTCCAATTAAATTTTTGAACTATTTGCAGTCGAATAAACTTAGGCAAAGTTGGAACAAGGTGTCATAAACTATCTAAGTTTTTTATTTATTATTTTAAGGCCTATGACAGTCGGGCTCGTCATTTCTTCTTCAGTAAGAGCTGTTCGGTAACAGCAAAATGCTCAAGTAATCTTTTTTTATATTTATTTTACCTTGATTTGCAATATCTATTTATCTAATATAAATATAATATTGTGATTTTAAATTACAATTATAGTAATCATAATAACATTAACATTATTTTACTGCGCTGTATTCCAAACGTTAATTGACGATGACTAGTTAATTACGGTTTTACGATTTGTCTTCCAACCTTAAAGATAACTTCTAATCTGGTAAAAAGCAGATTTGCAACAATGATATACTGGTTGGCGAGAAAGTTTTCACAGCAGTAAAGATTTTATGTCCCGCTATTATATTGAATACTAGTAACGATAAGTGTGACCGCGTTTCGTCCGCTCATGTTCTCTAACGATAACGCCTAATGAGTCATTCCGCATCATTATTTTAAAATCAATCAGAACGTATAGACAATGAGGCCGCAGCGCACAACTGTTATCAGTTATTATATTAGCTGAGTAAATAATTAATTATGATTAAAGGGTAAAGGTCTGCGCGTGCCGTGAAATTACTTACGACGCTATTAAACGCGCAGTCGTTAGCCGACGCTCGTGTTCGTAACGCGACTAACATTGTTTGAATGAGAAATCATCGCTTCAAGTCTTTCGTGCAAGCGGGACGTAACCGCAGAGTGATCGGTCATGAAGTGGTTCAAAAAGTTGTTCCAAGGAAAGTCCGTGAAAGTGACTGAGCCGAAATTTAATAAGGCTCAGCCATCGTTGAAGAAATTTAACTCTGAAAAACAGCAGAGATTGCCTGAAGTAAAGATCGCTCCGGAGCCGATTCCGGAAGGAGTGTTTGCATTAACGACGATAAGAAATTTTCATTGTGATGATATAGATGAATATGTGTTTGAAAGCGAATGGGTGTTTGTGACTCGTGAAAAATTAATGGAGCCTAGATTCCAACAACGTTTAGCTAAAGCTGAGGCTCTAACGGATTTGTGTAAAAAGTTAGCTGAAAGAAGTGGTTATAAGAAAAGAACAATGGTAACCGTAAGACCGCCAGCTTGTCATTGTGACGATCTCAATTCTGAAGAAAATGGTAACATGAAAACTCAATATGTAAATCCTTTTCGAAGAATATTTAACGCTTTTGCTGGTTTATGGAAACGTCTTTATAATAGAATTAAGAAATGCTTTTGTAAAATAAAACGTGAATCTCCTGTTGTTTCGGAAGAACAACATATGGATATCACGAATTCGTATCTGTGTAGGTAATGATTTTTTCCATATTATCACAGTTGTCTACATACTTTCATAGCGGTTTTATATATTCAATAATATTTTTAAGGTACCCTATAAATACAGAATATTATATTTTATATAAATAGAGAAAAATACGCAGATATTCCTTGATATGTTCCATAATTTTTGAGACATTGAAAGTTAATATTCCAACCCAATACATATATTAATTCAATAATAATAATTAAAGAAGTGTCACGACCCATAGTTTAACTGGTTACAGCACTAGTGCAGTATCCCGCTGTGTTGTAATTTAATATGTATGTAATTAAAAATGTAATAATAAATTTTCAATCTGATTTGGGACATACTTATGCAAGTTACATAATGGTCAATAAGACTTAATAAGGACACTCGTTTTTCCATAATTCATCTACCGAAGTGTTATCTATATGCCCTTCTCTCACGAAGCGACTGTCGAGAAATTCATATTTTGTACTAACGTCATTCGGCTAGTTCCGGATACGACTCGACGCGTCGGCTATTCATTTGACATAGATGTTAGTAGGGTATTAGTGTTGGCATCTCAGTCACATTAGAATAGCTTCGTGAGAGAAGGGCCGTACCCAACATCCAAAATAGCCAAGGACAATAATAATAAAACGACATTGTCTATCACAGCGGCGGGTCGCGTACGCGCGTTACGCGGCGGGCGGTCGACGCGCGGTGCGGGCGCAGCATTACGAGCCTATGCGTTACACCTCGCGCAGGATAAGAGTACCACCTTCGCGCAGAACGTCGACAACTTCATCGCATGCACGCTTGACTCGAAGGAGACATGCCCACAGGTAGGAGTTTAACTGGATTTTTTAGTTATTGTAATTGAAATTTGACCTCATCTTGCTACTAAAAACTTTTCGTTAATAGAATCTACCATAAGTAGAAAATGTTCTGAATAAAAGGTCATAACAAGTTAGTTAGCCATTGACAAAGACAAAGCTTTATTAGACTTTTATTAGACAGTCTAGATAGTCATTTGAAAAATGAGAAACTTTAAATAGTAATGAAAAAAATTAGATGACGTTCAAATCTTATACAACTCAAATATAAGAGTCTACAACAAACAAACAAAAACAAAGCAATATAAAAAAGCTGTTCAAAGCAAAACCTATTAATTGCCGGTTTTCGTTGCGTTACGTTCTATAGACACGACCTCAGCACGTCACCAACACGTGGCCCTTGTGTAATGAGATCATTCATGTAACAATTGCTTATCTTAGTAGCCCTAATCAAAGGGCAAATATCTATGCACGTGCATTAGCTGAGACAAATACAGATAACATAAGTATGCTCAGGAAACTAATGATAATGTTATTGTATAGTATTGTAGTCTATTACACATGAACTTTGATATATTGTTCGATCAGCTCGCCCGCGGTCTTACCCACGTGATAATAAGGGTTTTTTTTTCTAAATTCAGGCAGAAAATATGTCAAACTATCTCTATTAAGAATTTCAGGCAAATATGTAGAGCCATTAAAATTACAAACATAAACTCTTTCACGTTCACAAGACAAATGCTTGGGATTTTTCTAATTTTAAGTTTTGATGTATTTCAGATAATGATGCGTAATATGAGGCAATTCATGTCTGGAATGAAGAACTATCTCGTGAAACACGGTGAAAGGGAATTCGAAAAGGAAGTGGAGAAAGAAAGGCTTAAGGTGAGATTTTGTGTACAATCTCTATAAATCCCTCAATTTGTCAAAATTTTTTATACAGGTTCAGAAATAAATAATTTAGACAATTTTCTATCTTGTCAAATCGTTGTCAAATTGTTGTTTTATAAGTTACCAATAACAGTTTGAGGCATCAATGGAAGTAATATTATTCTTTCAGTTTATATGATTTACAATGAATTCACACAAAACATTTTATCCACAGTTGAAACCAACAGAATTTCTCAACATAGACGCGATATTGGAAGGCGTGATGCACAGACTGGTAGTACGTCCGTTGCGGTCGAAGCTGTACACGCTACTCGCTTCGTGGCATTCTGCTGACGTGCGACAACTGCATTCAGCGATTGAAAGAGCACAGCATGCTACACCTCTACAATTAGGAATTAAGGTAAGGATCTATAGACCATTTTGATGTAAAGATCAAAATTCTAATTAGGTTTTGTCTGTCATTAGTAACAATTGAAATGAAAAGTGTAAATGATGATGAAGAACTCTTATGTCTATTTGAGTTGGACTTTATTGAACAGTAAATATATTTATAAAGCAAAACATTACTAAATTCAAAATAATTGTATAATAGGAATCAACAAAAGTACCATCATCAGCAGTCTTAGCAGTGATCTCAAAACATTTTCTGAAGATGCAAGAGGCTGATTCTCCATTAGACAAACTGGAAAATCTTCTGGCGGCTATATCAGTTATGTTTAATGCGGTAAGTAGATTAAAAACTGTTTTAACTAAATATTTATAGTAAACGCTTATCCTCACGTGCCATCACTAACAGAGGCTAAAGGCCCGCGCGGTTGAAAGGACCTAGTGTTCTTGATGAAACAATGTTTAGGGATTTTTATACACAGGATGATTTTTTTCGTTGCCACTAAAAGGCCCCAGGAAAAATATTTGCCTTTAACAAATCTAACTCTTGCACCGCAAATGACTGCATTTGCTCTATGTAAAAATCAGTATCAGTCTGTCAATAACAATTAAGTTATAATAAAAAGTAGTCCCTAATAAAGTCCGAAAAAAATGTTAAGAAAAACAAAATACTATAATCATCTAAAACATTTCAGATACGCGGTGAACGTACACTCGGAGCAGATGATCTCCTCCCAGTACTCGCGTGGACGGTGGCGCGCTGTCGCCTAGTATGCGCGGAACTAGAGGCAGAGCTGATGGCCGGGTTACTACCGGCGGCGTTACTCGCTGGTGAAGGAGGATACTACCTCACTGCGCTGTTCTCTGCGGTCGCCGTGTTGAAGAGACTGGCACCGGAAAGTGGACCTGATAGTTCTACTCCGGTAAGTTGTCTATTATTATTATGTCGTCGTCTTATGCACGTAAGCTAGTTACGAGTTCCTTCCGGTGCTCGCGTGGACTGGTTTGCGCCAAGCTGAAGGTGGAACTGACAGCCGGCCGGGGCCGGATACTACCTACTCTACTCTTTTCCAATAAGTTATTACATTTTAATAATTATACCATTTGTTTAAGATTATTTCGTGTAATTAATAATTTTCCGTTGTGTTACTGAAATATTTCTATTCTTATATTTGAAGTATATGTTATTATAATAGTGTCTATTGAAGTAAGTATATGTATATGTGATTACGCCAATGTATATAACATGTATATGTCTTCTCGTGCAGTGTCGTCGCGGTTCGTCAGAGAGCGCTCGCGAGACGCGTGGTGTGGCGGTGGTCCGCGTGGCGCTTCCCGACGAGTGTCGCGGCTGGATCCGGCGCGTGGCGCTGCCGTGCCGCCCCGGAGCGCGGGCGCGGGACCTGTGCCGCGCGCTCGCCCACGCCGCCGCCATCACCAACCCGCAGGACTACGCCTTGTTCGCTCTACACGACGGACAAGGTAAGAATATTACCCATACTATCTTATACAGGGTCAATGCGGACTATGGGTACTAATTGTAACTACATAGCATTATTCCTATTCAGAAACACTTCGAACCAATAGAAAAATAAATACTACGAAAAATTCGAAAAAACTTTTTTCTAACAAATTAAATAGCTTAATCGACAAATAAAATGCAAACAGCCTGTAAATCATCTTTATACCTTGAGTAACGTATTTTATCAAAGCGGCAAATTTGGATATTTTTTGTTATTCATGTTTCTAGTAGTTAGATGCATTTGTTGTTATAAAATATACATCATGTGAAAACTGAGCTGAAACCTAAAAACCGTCTAGAGACTAAACTACTGATCCGATTGAGATAATTTTTTGTGTATGGCCTTTAAAATTGTATTTCGTTTAAACAGTTTCAATTAAAACACATAACATGTATTGACCCTGTATAAATAAATACAGGTAGGTACACAGGTCGAATATAATCTTTTTTCACATTTTCTATCTTTATTTTTTTTCACCCTATTCTGGACGAAGGCAAATTCGAAAATACAAATATAAAAATTGCTCTATATGATTACACCTAACTAAAATTAGCTTGGCAATGGCAAAGAATTTTTCGATTAAAATTCTTAAGCAGCGAATAATTACGTTGTCATTGATTTTTTTGAACGAGTTATTTTTGGCGATAATCTATATTTTGGCATTTTATTTTTATAGACGAGCTCGTGAATTTACTGGCTTACACGTTAATATACATATAATTTCTATTTTTAAGTTATCCAACAAACTATACCTACAATAACACAAATGTTGTGATGTTAATAAAATATTACAGTACATAGTCATCGAGCGCGCGCGGAGGCAGCATTTATTTGACCTGCTTAAGATTGATGTTAGTGCTCAACCACTACCATTTACCATTACCATTTACTTTTTACCGTTTACCAATATATCTTAAACCATTTATGTCTTTCGTATTATTTAACTTCGCGATACTAACACTTTAGCCATTTTAAGGAAAACATTCAATCGTTTTTCTCCACTTATTTTTATAAGGACTAAGTATTTAACTTCAAGTTTAGGTTAATCTCCAAAACCAAAAACCAAACATTTAAATTTGGGACCATACAAATAAAATACCCATATTTAATAAACATTTTATTACAGACAGATAAATTTTATAATGTATATAGATATATTGAGACACTTTTTACAGCTGGTAGTCATTCGGGTCGTAGAGTTCCGACAGCAGACGGTAGATGTAGGAAGGTGAGCTGCCTCCACTGAAAATAATAAAAAAGTATATAAATAACAATAAAAAAATAATAACAAACTAATTAAATAAGACGAAATAGTTACATTTTAATATTGTATGAATACTAATACCATAAGGTGGTAACACCAACCTTCGCATTTAAGGAGTATTATTTTTTGACTGATATTTTTTTTGTGAAATTAAGTTTCTGTAATCTGTGCAAGAATATAGCTGCGTGTTTAAAACGAATTTCTAGTTTTATTATTTCATAATACTATCGAAGTTCCGCTATCGAAATCTTTCAAAACTAGTATTAAAGGTATAGAAATAAAGATATACTTACAGATTGGTAATGAATAGGCTGATGTGGTCTGGCGGCACCACGTCGTATAAAGGCGCCTCCACACGCACATATGCACTTTCTAGGCCTCTGCAATTGTATAAACAATTATCATTAAAACATTTAGAAATATAAGACGTTAATAACACTTTCAGTTTTTAATTTCGATCTTGATACTATTACCACCAATCCGCAGTGGAGCAGCGTGGTGGATTAAGCTCCATACCTTCGCCTTAATAGGAGAAGAGGCCTATGCCCAGCAGTGGGATATGTACAGGCTGTGTTACGTTTTTTTTACTATTACCTGAGAAGGTAACTGCTAGAAAATAATGGAATGTATCCATAGTACTATTTGGGGACGGGAGGGGTTTTTTACAGTGTTATCAATAGGGCGAGTGGGAGCATCCATAGTCGAAATCTAAATAAAAATCGTCGTCAAGTCAGCGTCAGAATTGAACAGAAAAATGTGACTAAAATTACAAGCACACGTCTGGAAAACGTAAGGAATAGCATAGATAATGATATTCTTGTTTTTTTTTGGAGATATCACGATCTGTTTCTATTAACAATATTTCAAAAATGGTTACCGGTTTATTTTTTATTAATTTCTTAATTACTTATTTGACAGCATGGAACGCGCCACGTAACGTGACATTTC
>DVXP01004243.1:0-10542 GCA_018235645.1 Junonia grisea
TGGATCTGTATAATAAATGATTTAACTTATTTTAAAAATGGTAGTACAATTCACGTTTTTCACTATCCAAAAGGGCCTCCAATTTTTGTGTGCCCAAGGGCCCCAGCCTAGCTTAAAACGGCCCTGTCTCCGACCACTCAGTAGTGATTACTTTATAACTTTTTGATTTTAGGATTCAAAGCATAAAATTGCAATGAGGCTTTTTCAGGTGCCACCCGCAGCGTCGCCTGCCCCTTTGTGCACATTCATATGCTTACAGTATACAATATACTCATGTATGATATATTCATATACGATATACTCGTCATATACGAACATTGCTCAGACCATTCATTGCATTATTTAAAAGGCCGGCAACGCATTTTGTAGCTCCTCTAGTGTTGCAAATGTCCATGAGCGGCTTGTTTGCCCAAAACAATTATAGCTTTTTAATTTTAGCATTCTATGCTTTAGTTTGTTAAGAACTTATACCTCAACTTATGATTGCATTACTAATTTCAATGCTGACTTTGATTTGCATTTTTGATTTCATTGCATGTTTGATTTCGTTAATTATTTAATTAACATCTATAGATCGTACAGTTCTTTGATGGTTCTTTAATGTTACTAGCGGCCCCTCTGCCACTTTATAAACATTCATATGCCTACAATATACGATATACTCTCATATACGAACATAACTTAGACTCATTACGCCATAGAACACGAAATCTCACAGATTCAGATTATTAGTTTAATGATTGTTGTCCGTTGTTTTAGTAATAACTTAATATAAGAGCAACTTAATCGTTCGATAATAATAATTGGCATTCTAAGTATGGATACTATGGATAGTGACTTGATATTATGTTCCAGTAATATAAGTACATTCGTTTAATATTTCAATCGTATTCAATTGTAATAATCCTATTTTGGAGTAAACTGAAGAAATTACTTTTAGTCATTAATTCTCGGTGATTTTAATACATAATAAATCAATCTGTCACTTAATTATAAAGCTTATATAAAAGGCTACATTATTACTACTTATAAGTTTATTAGATAAATCCGGTAGATAACAAGCTTCAAGTATGACAGCGCCTTTTACGACTGTCTCGAACTTATTGCCCAATTACCGGCGCAGTGACAAGCGGTTGATTTGCTGCAGCCGCTGAATTCATTACCATACATTTCATTTTCAAACGATACCGCCATTAAGGGTACTCACACTATTATAAATCTGATATGCTCGATTTATTAGTATTCGTTTTCATATTGAATTTCATATTGGAATAAAAGCATTATTTTTTTAAAGACATACATATATTGTCTATGCATGTCGAAGTCTTATGTCATTTTCCACACATTTTGAGTTTTTTACACTTACAATTAATATCAATAATCAACAAACATTTGATCTGAGCTTCAGTTGTCTTCGACTTATAATTTTCTTCTCCTCTCCATCCTTGAGTAAAATTAATTTAGTTAACAAATATTGATCTATTTTTTTTTAACTTTAGGGGAAATTAATAAAAAGAAACCCAGAAAAAATGTAGTCGCATTAATAATCTGAATTTTTTAGTCGGTTAAAGTCATACTTATTTCTGTCTATTATAAGGTCCACGTAATAACAAACGACCTAATAAAGTTAATATAGTATTGAGGGTTAAAGTTTAAACGTATTTTAAAATATATTTATTACAGAACGGAAGCCTGGCGAGCGAGGGAGGAATGCCCTTGCGGAATACGAAACGTGTGCCGCTATTCAACAACCCGGTACCTCACTACATGAGGATGCTCAGTCCCGAAAGGCTATTTTGTAAGTATTTCAATTAGTAGACAACTAGGCACACATTTTGTTTTTAATTAGAGCATATTATTGACGCGTTCAAAATTGCGTAAGCTTTCACATAATTCGCGCAAAATTAATATATGCTTAAGGTATAGCGACTGTTTAAAAGCGTAATAAATAAATTTCTATCGGCACTGTTAAAATTTGCCTTACTATGTCCTTACATATACACCTTATGTCTCAATATTCTTATAAAAAACTAGTAAAAACATCTAATTTGTCGATAACATCTATAAGTTGAGCTTATAAAGGCATAAAAATTTTTGTCGACTCAGCATTAATATCAAAACTTCACTAAATTTACTAAACGTCGCATTTTTCCTCTCAGTGCTAGGCGATCCTCGTACCAATCAGAACCCAGCAATGGTGACGTTCGGCATACTACTGATGCGTTGGCATAACGTGGTGGCAGCTCGCGTACATCGCCAGCATCCAACGTGGAGTGATGAACAGCTGTTCCAGAGGGCCAGGAGGATCGTCATCGCCAGTTTACAGGTAATGTCATTGTCATAATCGTCAATATTACAATCATCATCTTCATCATCATTATTATTATCATTATCATCAACATATTTATCATCACCATAGTATTCATACTCATCATCTCAATCATTATCACCGTCATCATTGTACTGGTTCACTAATGGACATCCTTTTATTGTGGACGCCATTGAGCACAAATCGCGAACTATCCAGCTAGTGCCGGCCACCCTTCGCAGATCATCACTCCACCAAGCCCGAGGGCAGACACTACGTCTACGTCGTCTACTTTATAAACTTAAAAATTCTAAATTAAATGCTTCTTTCTTAAACTATTTGTATAAAAGCTTTAAGCTTAATTTAGAGCAGCCGATCTGGATAGCTTGAATTTTGAATGGCCCTGTTTTTTAATGTGATACTTAAAACTTAAACATTGCTTCTCTTCACTAAACAAAAAATAACATAACAAAAATCTGCTCAACATTCCAGAACATCATGCTATACGAGTACGTGCCAGCATTCCTTGGAGTTCCAATACCACCATATACAGGTTATCGCGCAGAAGTGGCTCCAGGAATCACTCACGCCTTCGCAGTGGCCGCCTTCAGATTCGGCCATACATTGGTTCCACCCGCCATCTTACTGAGAGACAGGAACTGCAGATATGGAAGAGCGCCTGGTGGACACGACGCGATTAGGCTGTGCCAAACTTGGTGGGATGGAAATGTAAGTAAATCCTTTTGCATCTGTAGAGAATAAGTTTTTCTAGCCCATTGACTGAACAAAAAATTTTTAAAATATTAACACTTAGTATGGGAGTCAAGTTTTACGATAATGCCTGTCAAACGAGTAGACGGGTATTTAGATGCTAAGTGACCATTGCCGCCCAAGAATGTAAGGCAAATATATTGGTGTGTTATTTAGTGATTCTCTTTCTAAAAATCAGTTCTTAAGTGCGAAATACTTAACTCGTACGAAATCGAGATATGAAAATTTATCGAAATCACTTCCAATTTATATTTCATAGTTTTATGGTGACAGTTAGATACGAAAGATATCGTAAGAAAATTTTCACAAAACCTTGATCTACTATCACTAAAATAGGAACAAAAATCATAAAATATATTTCATGCTCGAATGTCGATTTATTATGAAACTGAAGATGTAATAAAATATAATTGTTTTCGTGACTTTTGAAATCAAATTCAACAAAGCAATAACTTTTTAGTACTTCTCAGCTTGAGCGTCGTATAAGTTATTAAGATAATATCCTCCCTTGACCTGAAATATAACTTATTATAATAATCTATGAACTATACAAAAATAATAACTTTGTATGGTTTAAAAAAATGTTGCATTTTAATGAAGATTATTTTTATTGAAATTTTAGTTTGACAGTCACTAACACAAAATTAGAAACACTGAAGAATATTTGTTAAGAAATAACTGTTGACAAATTCTCAATAATAAAAAGCTTAGTCCATCACCTTTCCTCACTGGTTCTCACTTACAAAGTCACAACTCATATGATCCTATAAGGTGTACGAGAATACATGTTCCAGAATTTATTCCTACATACATATATAGGCTTTTTTCCATCCCTTCTTAACGGTCTTAACAAAACCTCAACCGGCTCCCATTGAGCTATTTATAAATTTGAAAACTTGGCTTACACATAACCGTTAATAATAATATAATATTATTTTCAGGATGTAATGTCACAAGTACCGATAGAAGAGGTTCTAATGGGAATGGCGTCCCAACTATCGGAGCGAGAGGACGCACTACTTTGCTCAGACGTAAGAGACAATCTGTTTGGACCCATGGAATTCTCGAGAAGAGATCTCGGTGCTTTGAATATTATGAGAGGGAGAGACAATGGTTTACCCGATTATAATACCGCCAGGTAAGTTATAAATTTTGAAAATACCTTTGAATAAATTTTTTGTCTTGTTCCTGTGG
Source organism: Junonia grisea (assembly GCA_018235645.1). NCBI lineage: Eukaryota > Metazoa > Arthropoda > Insecta > Lepidoptera > Nymphalidae > Junonia > Junonia grisea. The sequence continues at coordinate 4,274 of DVXP01004243.1, forward strand.
GTTCCGATGATTTTAACTGTTTTCTGGGATCAAAACTTTTAATGCTTAGTTCTTAAAGTTATCGTCCTGTGTATCCTTTATAAATCATTTTTATTTTATTTTATAATAGTACTTTTACAGCTCAAAAGAGATTTTTATAAATAACATTCTTTGTTTGTTAAGCCATGATGCATCTTTGCAGGGAGTATTTTGGTCTACCAAAAATCAAAACATTTAATGAAATCAATCCGCAACTGTTTGAAAATAATCCCGACTTACTCCAGAAGCTAATCCAAATATATGAAGGCAGACTCGACAATATTGACGTTTACATTGGTAAGCCTTATCCTAAATATCATTTATTTTATTTTTATCATTATATCATTCATATTTATTATAAGTAATGTCATTTTCAAGGTGGCATGCTTGAATCAACTGGACACCCTGGAGAATTGTTCAGAGCCATCATCATAGATCAGTTCACAAGAATACGAGACGCTGACAGATTTTGGTTTGAAAATGAAAAAAATGGGTAAGCTCCATCAATTACACGACAAAAAATAATAATCGCTTAATTTTCCTTCTTCTTATAATCTTAATAATTTCAGTATATTCACCCGTGAAGAGATCGAAGAGCTACGCCGAATAACTTTATGGGACATAATAGTTAACAGTACAGCAGTTGGTCCCAATGATATTCAACGAGATGTGTTCCACTGGTCGGAAGGAGATCCATGCCGGCAGCCGTATCAACTGAACGCGTCTAAACTACCACCTTGCAAATACTTAAAGGGTTACGACTATTTTGAAGTAAAGCTCCTCTAAATAATAATGAATTTAGAACTTTCATATTGCAATTTAGAAAATATTTTTAAACGTATAAAATTTTCAGGGCAACGAATTTGCGTACATTTATACATGTCTGATTCTGGCATTTGTGCCAATACTCTGCGCGGGCGCAGCGTATGGTGTAGTGAAATTACAGAACAGTCGTCGTCGACGTCTTAAAATACAGCAAGAACATTTGAAAAACGCAGAGCAAAAAGGTAAATTCGTATTATGTTTTAACAATAGGAAATTCCAATTTTTCCAATATTGACAAGATCTTCTTCCGAGCATTTTATATTTGATAAATACAAACATCCGCCCCGAGCGGGAATCTAACCCGTGACCGCCGGCGTTAATAGCGCAATCAGCACCACTACACCAGAGCGGTTGTTATTAATATTGACAAGATATTAAATCCAAATTATGTTTTAGGTTCTGTAGATAAAATGGTTTGTAGGGAGTGGGTGCATGCGTCGCACAAGAGACTAGTGAAGCTAAGGCTCGGGCCAGATACTGCACTCCATGTAACTGATCGGAAAGGTGATAAACTACGTACCGTGCCACTGGAACACACTGACCAACTTACAGTTTTGGAGAGCCAAGTAAGTTATTATTACATTGCTATTCTGTATGAAACTTAAAGGAATTCTTTAAATTCTGTATGGGGTTTTAGACCATTTTGTTTGATATTTTACAAACTACATTTATTTCAGGAAAGTCGTACAAACAAACGTCCACTCGTCCTAATTCGAGTACAACGGGAACACGATCTAGTACTGGAAATGGATTCCTTTGCTTCACGTCGCAAATTCCTTGTAAAATTGGACACCTTTCTCTCGCAGCACAAAAAAGCGTTAAATCTTACACAGGTCAGTTACCACTTAAGAATTTAACTCATAATTAATTCGCTTGCTAACTAATCTTGTACATCAGAATATATGTGCAACTATTAAATTTTAAAAATAAGGAAAGCCATGTTAATAAATAATTATGTAAAAGTAGTTTGATTGAAATCAAATGATTTGAAATTTTGTAGGGACATCGAGATCAAATCCTGGCTTCAGCTGAAACAAGAGAACGACGTCAAAGAAAGTTGGAACATTTCTTCAGAGAAGCCTACGCTATTACTTTTGGTCTTGCACCAGGTGAAAAGAGAAGAAGATCGGAAGATTCCGATCCAGAGGTAATTTATCAAAATATTATAAATTTATAAAGTATAATTAGAAGACCCATAAATTTGAAGTTATATAGAATAAACTGTTCCATGCAAATCATTTTAATTAAATTTTAATTTTGAAAGATCAAAAATATAAAATATGCAATTTTTATTGTTTATGGTTACTCATTTATTACTTTTGTTAAATTAATAAACGGACTATATAATCCTAAAAGAGACAAATCTTCAGCTTTAAAATTTTCATAAATGATATTTGTTTACAGTCTATCGTAATGAGAACATCTTTATCCAAAGGTGAATTCGCAAGCGCTCTGGGAATGAAATCAGATGCGGTGTTTGTTAAGAAAATGTTCAACATTGTCGATAAAGACGGCGATGGAAGAATATCTTTTCAGGTACAGCTTTTATAACTAAGATTTTAATTACAAATGTAGCTAAAATTTTAAGTTTATAGTAATATAATTATTGTCTTTTCAGGAGTTTCTTGATACTGTAGTCCTATTTTCTCGTGGAGCAACAGATGATAAACTCCGGATAATATTCGATATGTGCGACAATGATAGGAACGGAGTGATCGATAAGGGCGAATTGAGTGAAATGCTGCGATCTTTAGTAGAAATCGCGAGAACCACTTCCTTGAGGGACGAACACGTTACTGAACTTATTGATGGCATGTTCTCTGTAAGTGGAATATTAATAAAAATAACTATTCAAAATTGTATTCTACTCAATATGACACTAATCTTAATCAAAATGTTCATCTAGGATGCTGGTCTTCAACACAAAGACCATCTCACGTATTCAGACTTCAAACTAATGATGAAGGAATACAAAGGAGAATTCGTTGCAATCGGTTTAGACTGCAAAGGAGCGAAACAAAACTTTTTGGACACATCAACGAATGTCGCTAGAATGACCAGTTTTCATATCGAACCATCTATGGAGCAGTCAAGGTATGGAAAACAAAGATTATATAGCTATGTAAACTAATACATACATATCTTCTAATAAAATTCGTACTTTTGCTATTTTGCAGACATTGGTTCCTTTTGAAATGGGACTACCTCACAACTTTCTTGGAAGAAAACAGACAGAATATATTCTACCTATTCGTGTTCTACGTGGTAACAATAGGTTTATTTGTTGAACGATTTGCACATTACTCCTTTATGTCTGAACATTTGGATCTAAGGCATATTATGGGAGTCGGGATCGCTATAACTAGAGGATCAGCAGCTTCGTTGTCTTTCTGCTATAGTCTCCTATTGTTAACTATGTCAAGGAACTTGTTAACTAAATTGAAGGTACGAATAATTAATTTCTTCATTTTAGCTTCTTCTTGACCAATTGAAATATATTTTTTTTTGTAATAAAATAAATGAACACTTTTAGGTATTTTTTTAAAATTTGCTCCCCGTAAAAACATCCTCGTACTTCATGGAATATTCTAAAAAAATCGGTTCAGCTGAGAGATTTGCGCTTAGTAACACATTTACCGTATTAGTCATTTTTTATTCATATTCATTCATTTTTTAGTCATAAGAAAAGACAGAAGTTCAGGTGTCAACACCTTGAGCATTTATTTCAACGTGAAGAACCATATATCCACGTCTAAATACGCCTGGCCTGTGACTACAAAATATTAATACAGAATCCTTCTTCCTATAGGAATTCAGCATCCAGCAGTACATTCCCCTAGATTCCAGCATCCAGTTCCACAAGATAGTGGCGTGCACTGCTCTCTTCTTCTCCCTCCTCCACACAGCAGGACATATGGTGAACTTCTACCATGTATCCACACAACCAGTAGAGAACTTGCGCTGTCTGACCAAGGAAGTTCACTTCACTTCGGACTTCAGACCTGGAATTACGTATTGGGTCTTTCAAACTGTGACAGGTGATTATAACTTTTTTGAGAGTGTAATTCTTTTGCTTTTACTTTACAATTAAAACTTTTTACAATTAAGTCTTTTTATTTTTATGACTCCATGATAGGATTGTAAATTGCTTTATAAGGAAATTTTAAAGTTTGGGCCACCTTTTTGTACACTATATAGAAAAGCTGTTCTAATAAAATAATTTACGAATCGAGAAAAAAAAATATTAATGACAGATGTAAAGGTAACATATCACTATTATACAGACTATTCGCCATTGCCATCCGCCATTTGTATTTTGTATTCCAATCTTACGTTTCATTTGCATGTGAACTCTTATTTATTTGTAGAAAATACTTGTTATAAATTTCCTAGGCATTTATTAGCTATATTTCTTTATAGTGTACTAAGACCTGGCCCAGATCCCATACATTTCTGAAATTTGTTTAGAAAATTGAAAATTGAATTATGCTCCGGATGCTACTTAATTTTTGTTGTATCTGTTTCCGGATGGTCTTATAGGAAATCGTTAACTTAGAATTGTTTATTCATTAATCTGTGAACACAGTGACATTGTCCAAACAATACTTAATACAGATGCTACAGTAATTAAACATACAAGGTCAAATTTATCCAACATGGTCCCAGACATTTACTCAAACGCATCTCATTCATCAACGTGTTTCGTACCAGGCGTGACGGGCGTGCTGCTGTTCGTGGTGATGAGCGTGATCTTCGTGTTCGCGCACCCCGCAGTGCGCAAGCGCGCGTACGCGTGGTTCTGGCGCGCGCACTCGCTGCACGTGGCGCTGTACGCGCTGTGCCTCGTGCACGGCCTCGCCCGGCTCACCGGCGCGCCGCGCTTCTGGATCTTCTTCCTGGGGCCCGCTATTGTGTACACGCTGGATAAGGTGAGTGAGAGGCTGGATAGGGTTATCATTGTTGTTCGTTTTAACTAAATGCTGTTACACCGTTGTTCGGTTCTATGATGATTGTTATTCCCGCGGGTTTTTGAAATTTTTGGCATGAAATGTAGCCGAACGAATTACAAGCATGTAAATATACAAAGTTGCAAACTTTTTTGTAAAATAAGAAAAAATGACATATTAATTATAAATATAGTGTCAAAGATTACAACATAATGGGTTCACCTGCACTATCCAACTACCTGGAACAGGTGTTCAGGTCGACGACAACGATATCAAGACGAGACAAGATGAGAATATAGATTAAAATAGTGCGTATCACAATATTAGATGTAGATATAAATTTTTAATTTTATACATAGTTGATTTTATATCATTAAAATTCCGGTTTAATCAATAATTCACATTTTTTTAGGTTGTATCATTACGGACGAAATATCTCGCTTTGGATGTATTGGAAACGGAAATGCTGCCATCTGATGTAATTAAAATCAAGTTCTACAGGCCGCCTAATCTAAAATACTTATCAGGTAAAAAAATGAGATTAATTATATAGATATGACTTAATGCACCTGTTTATACATTTTTTTTTATAAATATTTACATTTTCAAGGTCAATGGGTCCGCCTAGCTTGCACAGCGTTCAAAAAAGAAGAATTCCATTCATTTACATTAACATCAGCTCCTCACGAGAACTTCCTGTCGTGCCATATCAAAGCGCAAGGACCTTGGACCTGGAAGCTTAGGAACTACTTCGACCCTTGCAACTACAATCCGGATAATCAACCTAAAATCAGGTAATCATAGACCATCAGGCTTTATTTTATTGTGGCATTAAATCTCGTGCTATTTGTTCATTATTTCCATTTTCAATAAGATACAATTTTTTTTAATCCTTTATTTTATATATAACATTATTGAAAAATGCGTGAAAAGTTTAGAAATTTTGAGATATTCAAAATTCAGATCGTTCTTGCCTCTGATGTTTTAAAAAAGTTGTCATGCAATGAAAACTTTTTTATTCCTATACATCAAAATTTTAGTTAAGTCCTTACAACATTCAAAGACAGAGATGCAATAACCAACCACCTAACTAACTCAATTAAAAAAAATTGTTCGAGCTCTTCTTGCTCTCACGACCCCACTTATTAGAACTGAAAATATCATTTTAATTCTAGAATCCAAGGGCCATTCGGCGGAGGAAATCAAGACTGGTACAAATTCGAAGTGGCCGTCATGGTCGGAGGTGGTATTGGAGTCACGCCTTATGCCTCCATACTGAATGATCTGGTGTTTGGAACCTCCACTAATAGATACTCAGGAGTTGCCTGCAAGAAGGTAAGCCAAGAGTAGCTAAATATTATCAAAGGCATAAAGGATCTAGCCGGATAAGCAAGGGAAAACCGCACCAGCGTCTTTTGGCGGGTTGTTGCCTTCTATATATTGCTTTCCATCTAAAGTAGCCTTACACCAGAACTCACA
>DVXP01004244.1:0-10542 GCA_018235645.1 Junonia grisea
AAAAATGTTTAAATATTATAAAATTGAACTAAGAACGTCAAAATACAGTATAAAAGGGGACAATTTAGTAAAATAAAGTCAGTTTGCAACCGAGCGCCTTGCCTTTCATTACTAAAGTAATAAATAGAAAAAATATAAATTTAAGTTCAACTGTGAGTTGAACAAGGGTTTTCTTTGATGACATACGCTGCCGAGACGTAGACACTGACAGCGAGCGAGCTATGCTCGAAGTTTCGCGCCCTCCGGCCCGTTGGCCTGACGGCTGACAATATACGCAAGGTTGCCGTAGTGGGCTGGATTAGGGTTGCGGTCAGTTGCGGATGACTGGGATGTTTGGCGCAAACTTTGGAGGGCTTATGTGCAGCAGTGGACTGCGATTTAGATGATGACGATACGAAATGTAACACACTTTAAACTTATATGCAGACTGCGGAAAAATCTTTTTCGAGTTTGTTTGTTTTTCGAATTCACATAAAGTGTAAATAAACAAAAATGCAGTTGCATTTATGTACCTACGTGACAAACATATTCAACATAGAGAAGAATGTAAAATTTAATTTTATTTGATTCTTTTATTGTTCACAGTAGAGAATTGAATTGTGTATTGATAAAAACACAACAACTACTTTAATTTCTTAAAAGTAAAGACTAAGTAAATTCAAATTAGATCATGGCATTATTTTGTCTTACTTTTATGGTCTCATACAAAGGTCAAGAAAAATCAAAACCAAAATTGCCAAGGGCATTTATTTAATAGACATATATTGTATATATTACAAATAAATACTAGAAATAGATATAATAAAATTAAATTTGGTACAACAAAAGGTATAATGTAAATCTTACAATTTAGAAAATATTATACTTACCTTTAATAAATTTAAAATTAATACACACTTTTGAAAATAATCTTTGGTTTAAAATATCTTTTATCGATTTATAACTAAAATTATAAACATTTCATACACAATATTTACCTACATGAGTTATTAGATTTATTGGAAATACATAATAATTTTATTCTTTTGAAAGACCTAATCTAACATAATTATGTAGTTATTAAATACTTTTCTTATAAACTTTAGAGACGTTCAAAATTGTAAATACACTAGATATTTATGGGACGGAAATGAATAATTATTATACTAACAGTTTTCGTATTTAAACTAAAGGCTCCTAATTTCACCGTTCTCCGAAAAATATAAATTCTTATTACAATAGAAAAAATCATTTATCAATTAATTGATTAAGCTATTTTTTTGAATACCTCGTAATTAGGTGCCTTTGCCTTATTCAGTAATATCGTTGTCAAGAAAAAAGACGTTTCCTTCCATAGAATTAGAAACATGTAGTCAATAATTGTATAAATACGTACCTACTAACGAGATTGTAATTGTGCCATGGTTTGACTTAAACAATATAAAGTTTAATACTTAAATTTAATTTTGAAATATCCTGTACTTAGGAGCTTTTTAATTTCTCGGACAAAAGGTAGATATATATTGTTTCAACAGATTTGTCGTTGATCAGTGTTATATAATAGTAAAGAAATTTACGTTTTTAAATTCATTTTTATGACAAACACAAAACACGTTTAATTAAAAAATCTATTATTAAAACAATAAATATTAAATGAACTAAAATAAATAGAAATAAGTAGGTAATTTAATGGTAAATTGTTTTTGAGCGCTACTACGATGTTTAAATGTACATAATTGCATACACTTTAACTGTTTGTATCACAAACATGCTGGCGTTAAGTGTCTTTAATAATAAACAAGTCATCAAGTAAGCAAACGATACACATAATGTTTAGGTAAATAGGAGAAGCTTTTAAAATAATTTATGTATGTAAATTCATTTATTTTATTTGCTATGCATCTAAACACTTTTTTTATTATAGAAACTTAGACAACCTTTGGTAGAGCAACCATCCATCACTCTATATCTTCTTCTAGAACAGTGTAACGACAAAAATATATTTCGGACATATTTTAAATTTAAGTTAATTATTAAAAGTATCGTTATTTCGTTGTCATATCATTAAAACGAGAATACATTTATCATTTTTAAATAAATAAATAATTCAAGTTTAAAAACTCGTTCATTCTTTCTTTAACAGAAATCCCAAATCCGTACAAGAGCCCTCACCCAATCATTGAATATAGTCAAGTAATAAACACGAAAATAAAATAATTGAACAAAGAAAGAAAAATTCGTACAAGAAACTTAACATTAAAAGTCTTATCGCTTCTCGTAAGTATGAACACGTCCATTCAAAATTTCAAACATTCCCCAGAACTTATGATGTACGAATGATAAATGCAATTAAGCACGAAATAAATGAGAAAAGAAGGCTTATATTGGATTTGTTCGCACCGTTCCCGCAGACCATCCGCCTGGAGGCTACGGAGAGGTTCTTATTTTGCAGCAAAGCATGCACGGCTTCGATCTCCCACCGGGCCATCGAGCCAGGGTTTCTTGAGAACAATACAGTATAGAGCTGCGCTGGTGAACCATTATATGCTTTTTGACAGAAATTAAGAACCAAATGATCGTTTACAGCCTTCAACACTTGAACAGCTCCATTGAAATGCATGTAATTAGGTCGGGACGCTAATGTTCCTGAAACAATTTAATTTTAAATAATTTTTAGCAAATTCAAAATTACTCAAGCTTAAACGGATATTACATATTTATATAACGTAACGTTTATATTATATATTACAGATCCCGTATACTAATTATTTTTGTCATACCGACGTTTCAAGCACTTTACAGCGCTATTGGTCATTTGAATCTGTTTAAACTAGTTTAATTTCAATGTGCAACAATCGCAAAGTCTAAGACAACATTACGCTTAATTTCAAATCTAGGTTAAGTCCATATGGAATGTAATAAAGATTTTTTTCTAGCGTCAAAAAATTATAATCTGTTGGTGATCAAATATTTACCATTTTGCTCATCATAGACCTGCCAGTAGCCAGCGGAGTCGTTACGGAAGAATAAAGAGTACTCGATCGTCTCTCCGGCTTCGTCCCACAACAACCGTAGGTGGCGGTTATCCCGTCGAAATTTCTCCTTGAGGTGCTGCACGTGGTACAACTGGTTCTCTGTTGACGGCTGGAAAAAATTAAAATGTATTTTATATCATGTCAGTAATAATTCTATGAAAAGTTATGAAAAATTAAATTAAAAAATTGGCAATAGGTATTAACTTAATTAAATCATGTTTATGTACTTCATAAACAAGTGTAAATTTGAAAAATTTATTAAACCCCCGACATCGTATTCAATATGACCTGAGGACTTAAAACTCTTAGGAGATTATATTTTTTATAAATTATATCTAATAACACACACACTCACGTGCCTGCATGCATGCACATACATAATTTTTCAAGTTACTCTTAATAAGCCTTTTCATTTGATACCAATTATTATCAAAATGCAATAAAAATAACTATACTGCAAGCTTGGATAGTCCGCCATCTTAGTTTTAGAATGACGTCATATTACTTTTCGAGTTACTCTCAATAAGCCCTTTCATTTGATACCCATATTGTAGAAATGCATTACAAATAACTATTCTGCTAGCTTGGATGGTCCGCCATCTTGGATTTAGAATGACGTCATTTTTTTTCGACTTACCCTTAATAAGCCCTTTCGTTTGATACCCATATTGTAGAAATGGAATAAAAATAACTATTCCTCTAGCTTTGATGGTCCACCATATTGAATTAAGAATGAATCAATGTATTTAATCGTATATTGTCATCCACACTAAATATGCATCCAAAATTTCAGCTCAATTAGTTGTACATATCTGCGTCAAAATCGAGTTGCAAAATTCCACCCGCAAAAACTACATCTATATATTGCAAGATAATCTCGAAACGGCTGGCTCGATTTTGATATAACATATCTAAGAACCACCGCTAGAAAATCCTTTTTCAAATAAAAAAAACTGGATCCAAATTGGTTCACCCGTTTAGGTGCTACGGTGCCACAAACAGACACACAGACACACAGACACAAGACAAACTTATAACAACCCTCTTTTTTGGTCGGGGGTTAAAAATACGCTAAATTTAATCTGTGCTTCTAACAAAGTACCCAGAACCCATTCTGACAGGAGGCAATTCTCTATTCATCCGGGTCTTATTTATGAACCTATGTTACCCTATTAGTCGAAGACGACTTAATCAATTTTAACAATAATTACTATTTTTTTTATTTATAAAGTGATAAATACACCTGATAGTAAACACCTGCAACTTTATTGCACAAGGTACGTATTAAAACAACAAATAAAACTTTAATTTTCACAAATACAGCTGCAAGTGTCTACTCATTTACCAGCTATTAAATAAAAAAGAAACTTGTTATTACAATCTCAAGAGATCTTGAACATCAAAGTTAGAAGAATGTACATTACTCCTTTGTTTACAGCGGGCGATTACATGGTGTTTGGGTAAAGGCAGCTGGTTCGATTCAACGTATTGAACGCCCATCAATCATGTTTAGACAGTTGGAGGTCAACTTTATTTTTTTAACCTTTTGTGTAAAGAAGGTTGTTAAATGATCGTTTTACAATAACTATACAACAATCTAAATATAACTATTTACCAAGCACAGTGCTTCATGTAATTCAATTTAAAAACTGTGTAGACAATGTATCTTATCAATATTGTTCGATTTTTCTTTTCCGCTTGCAATTTTACTTTACGACATCGAATTTAATTAGAAATGCTTTGACATAACTATATAAGTATAATTCATAAGTATAGTAGACAATAAAATATCTAACAACAAAATCATCTACTCTTTAAACAAACGAAATTCTGACGTTAAATATTGTCGTACAATGTCATAATAAATGACAGAATTGTATTGTCTGTAGCTCTATAGGTGTGTCACTAATTTATACTTATTATGAGTATTTTTTTCTATTTCTTAAGATTAATACTAAACAAATGAGGGTGCGACCAATTAATTTAAAAACATTACACATCTTTAGTCATACTCACAATTGGCCTAACAAAACATGTTTCGTAAAGGGAACGTTTTAATTCGACTACAAGATTAAATGGGTCAGTCAGATTGACCCACCCAATACATGACTCAAGTGTAATTTACGTGGGCGACTAAGGTTAGGCCACAGGTCACTTCCAATAGTATCTAGAAATTGGATAAACAATATCTAAGAGATACATATGTCTTCGTAAGTAGGCGTATAATTAGATAATTACATGAGTCACGGTAGAATTACTGTGTAGTTTTCATTTTTGAATCCAGCGAGGCGGAAATGTCATTGTTATGCAATAATTGATACCTTTAATGTTTTCTTTGACGAGGTCACTTGACAAGGTTGGTTTTATACTTTAGTACGTATCTATTCCTTTATTTGTAAACAAACTCGCATTCTGGAGCAAGATTATCTTCTCTGAAATCTTAGCAAGATTTTTCCAGGATATGAAATATCCTATTAGGCACCTATCTGTTTTTCAAGGAAATCGGTTTAACAGTTATGGCGTGAAAGCCGTTTAAACAAACAAACAAAAACATTTTCTCATTTATAATATAAAATAAATTTAAATTAAGTTTTCATACACCTAAAATGACTTAAATCATCATTTCATTCCCTCTAATTATTCTAATTAATTGGATTCCAAAATCTACGACTACAAGATGTTTTAAGTCAAAGATAGAAATACAGGTATATTATCAAATCTTTAGTATTCAATAACAATATATACATATGAATATTTAAAATGGTTTGAATGTAAATTATTTTTATGAAATTATTGATGCGAATTCGGTGCGTGAGTGCGTTTGAGAGGAAATGAGGATCGGGAAGGGACATGCCGGATAGTGCAAATCAAAACAACAAATACGCTGGGAAACTGGAAATACCGCTTATTTACATGTATGTACTTGTTTGTACACATTATTGATCATAATATTTACATGTATGTGCATGTTTATGTTACTACTTATTTATCTAAAACATAAAGTAGTAAAATATGTAAAATATGTAATTAAGGTAGTACAAGGTTAACAAACTTTAGCATGAACGCATGTTTTGAAGAAATAATTATAATTTTAATATTAATTATAAAAATCAGCTAATTGCGTGTGGAATTATGACATAGGTACTTAGCTGTGAATAGTGAATGTACTGTAACTTTTTTATATCCACAGAAACATCGATTAAATCGATAGAGCGATAAATAACTTCCTCTTCGAAAATTTAGCACTCATTCGAAAACACTTTATCATCTTTACTTTACAATTGGTTTCCCCACTAAATTTTTAAACCTAACCAACGATACTCCACACTATTCGTTAGACGATGAAAAAACGTTGTCCATTTGGTATACAGGAATTTTTAATGACTTACGACATACGGATTAAGGCCTACTTAAGGGTTCACCTCTAAAAATGTTTTAAAGCGTAACCCTGTAATGTTTGGTTACTGAACTCTAAAAATTTTTGATTCTATGTCTCACGCAATTTTCACGTTATAATTACGCCCACGGAGTAATTAAAATATGTTTTGATTTATTTTTATATAATAATTACTTTATTTTTTTTCGGTAGTGGTCCCTAACAGTAAAATGTCACGATATTTTGACATATTATATTCACAACATATACAATATATCAATTTGTTGTCGCGGCGTGTTTAGATTGGCCCAGTGTATACAGAATCATTTATATCTCCGACTTTAACTAGCTCCGAAGGTAGCGTTTTATTAGTTTTATACTTCTAGCATCGGTCATATTTTATTTACATTTCAAGTCCACTACTCACTGATAGAAATTGATGCCTGGAATAACTTTTCCGCTTTTCAATTTTCATTTAAAGGTACGATTTTACGTCCAAAGGTTACAATTGAAATAAATATTTTTTTAAATCAATAATTAAAATAATTTTATTTTAATATTAGAATTCAACTATTAGACTCTATATGTATAAGTAAGTATAATATGTGAGTAATTCTTTCAGTACATTTATAAAAATGAATTGCAAAAACAACTATGTATTCATTTATCTGGATTAATGGTAGGTACTTTTTTACAAACATGACTGCATCACATTACATAAATAAAACAACATAACAGACATTTTTGATAACATTGAAATAAGATATCATTAAATATTTAATTTGCCATATGACAACAAAATAAATACCTTTTTTACTTTGAGAATTTTATAGCTTGATTAGAAAACGTACCCCAAACGTTGATCGGGGGATTTCGTATGTCTCCCATATCGTTATCTTGGGGCATGACTCAAAAGTTTTGACACCCTCATTTTTCAGGTGCGTGTAGAGCTCTACCGTCACCCACTTCCCCATCACGCTCCTCACATCCATATCATCGTAATCGTGTTCCACGATGCATGTTACTGTGTCATTTTTTTCAGTAGAATTCGTCGTTTCACCCGCCAAAACGGCCGAAAACAGCAAGAAAATCCAAGGCAGTTTTAATAGAGCGGGACCTTGAACGCCCATTTCTATTGAAGTACACGGTTTATTTTCGTATTCTAAACACACATTATGGTTAACTGTAGCGGATCTTTGAAATGTTTCGATATATTTTTTAATATATAGCACGTGCGTCAAATTGCGCGGATAACCGATAGACGGCGACTGACAGTAGGAGCGGTATTGCGCGGGCGCTCCTGACTCACATTGCCGATGCTATCGTATTTGACCCTTAGCCTAACATTCTCACAGAGGTGTCATTTATCTCGAAATTACTCGGAGATCGCTGAGGTCACTGTCACAGGTGCTTAATCACAAACATGAAGTTTATTACATAGATGATAGATAATTATGGAGGATAATTAACATTAATAACAGCGAATACAAACAAAATGAAAATCATATCAATGTTTTTTTTTATGCAATCTAAAAGGCAAATTATTAGCATTGGCTAATTGGTCATTGATAACAGTTGTTATTTTAAATCTGCTATATGTATTTTTAACAAGAATATTTAAATGAGTATTTTATTTCGATATTGTTTGTTACCCGAAAGGAGTTATAGCAGATCGTTTAATAAGGTTCTTATAGAAAACTATCACACAAACAATAAACAATTAACAACTGGCCAAGTGCGTGTCAAGTCACGCGCATGTAAGAAAAAGAGTAAGAAAAACAATTTTGGTCTCATTTTACACGTAGAGACCTAAAAATATTTTTTATAGATTTTATATGTTTTTACTACTTTTTCGGCGTGATTTACGTATGCTCATGCCGAATTGTTCCAACATTTTGGAGTTGGTCAATAAAATATAAATAAATAAATAAATATTAAAAATAATTGGCAACTGTAAACAGTTTCTAGGTCTGTGGTAGGATCGTAGCAATGATCGAGATGTGAACGAAGACAACTAATTGTCATTGTTGGACCATTTTCTAGAATTGAAAGAGAATAAAGGCTTGTAAAGTCATTCATACGTTTGTAGAAGGATTTTCATCAATGACTATTATTATGTCAGTTGGCAGTAGGTCAGTTAGATTTTGTACCGTAGGTATTTTTAAAAGGTAATTCTTATTAATATTTAAAGTAACCGATTTTCTCAGCATATGTATACATTTCTGCCTATATTGCAAAAAAATAGCTAACTACTAAATACCTTTATGCCATAAAACCCTTGATTTTATTATTGTCACTTTAGTGCATTAATAAAGGAAAATATTTATGTACCTATGTATGTATATTCTTTGGAATAAAAAATAGCTATTTGCCAACATTTTTCATAGCGTTTATTTTCCTACAAATAGCGTTGTTTATTAAAAAGACTTAATGTTGCTATAAATGTGGAAGATAAGTAAACTAATTTTAATAAATTTAGTTCATACGATATACCATATCGTCACTGAAAAGCCAAAACTACTATAGCGTCACGATTTCCTATGACGCTTTAGTAGTTTCGGCTTTCCAGTGACTCTATGTAGATTGAATCTTGGAGAAGAAGGTGAACAACTCGCAAAAAGAAAAACTTGAATAGGCTGACATTCAGAATAAAAGTTTTTGGAGATGTCATAAGCTTAAAAAGCTCGATGAAATCAAGCATTAAATAATAACCAAAAAAATAAACCGACTTTAAAAGTAAACTGAAATGGCAAAAAAAGATTTTTTTTTTCTTAAACATTTTGTATTCGGTAACAAGCAGACAAGATATTTTAAATCGGTGCTCAGCAGGTTTTATGAACTGGAGGAGTTCCTCAAAGTTCCTCATACTAATTTCCTGACCAAGAGACGACATGCGGAGTGTATACCCTTTTACCCTTACCTTTTAAACAGTAATCGGTACAATACATAATAATAAGGTACAGACCGAATTGAGAACCTCCTCTCTTTAGAAGTTGGTTAAATAATTATTGTACGCAAACGAAGTTGCGTGGTTCACTAACTAAAATATGAAAAAATGTAAACACATTTTTTGCACTAGAAGTAGTTTTATGAAAGCGCGTTTAAATCACGAGGTCCTCGTGTCGACCTCCAGTAAACAAAGGCGGGCATAGAAATAACATAATATTTTTTACTGGTCTTTTTTCATACTTCAAATAATGTTATTACACTTTTGTCATTTTCCAAGGAAAATAGTGACAAAAGGTATTTTTTTAAACTAACTTAGTTATTATTTATTATTTTGATCGGTTCTTCTGTAGACGTTGAAGTAGACATGTAAAATTGATAACTTATGTAATTATTTTATGTTGTATTTTTACGCACCGGTTCAAAAGTTATCTTTAATTTACACTAAAGAAAGCAAGTCTCTTTTTTAGAAACAAATTTTTGCACAATCATAATTTTTTACATAAAAAAGAAGAAGGATAACCGACTTCAAAACGTAAATCAAAATGCTTATATCATTTTGTTTATTTTAAAGTTGTCCTTTTTTAGTATTTTTAATTAAAATTTAAACTTCTCGATTTTAGAAAAAAATCTAGGGAAGCAATCTGGATGTAGGAGAAAAATATTTTTAAAAACAAGTTGTAATCAAATTATGAGGTAACAAACTTTTTAAAAAAAATGTGCATCGAATCAAGAACTCCCCCTTTTTATTGAAGTTAGTGGAAAAGGACAAGTGTAGTTTTCCTAATAATTAGGTATAAGTATTGTTAAGAAGAGTACGATTATGTAACAGATACAGATAAAATATAGTATAACAGATACGATAACAATATATTTTAAACTTACCTTATCATGTGGCTCCGAAATATGTATAACTATGCAGGTCCTTCCATAATCGAGTCTTGCGTCGCCCCCCAAGTGCTGGATAAACTCCACCCCATACCACATTCCGGTCAAACTGTTCACATATATTCCGTTCTGTGGCGATCTACTGACGCAGTACTCGTTACCGTACTTCAGAAATGGCATCTCGTATGAAGTCATCCCCGAACCATAATTTTGATTATCATAATAACTTTGTCCATACCCATAATCAGGCGCGGATCCAGGGGGAGGGCAATGGGGGCAATTGCCCCCCCCTGAACCTCAACTACCAAACCACTTTTT
>DVXP01004245.1:0-10541 GCA_018235645.1 Junonia grisea
AAAAGCTTTCATGACGTGCGAGTCCTGAAGGAAAACATCCGGACTGCTGGTTATTTAATTACGGACCCTCATGTGATGCAGTCCAGGGTGTAAGTATGGTCATAAGCGGAGCGGGTTGCTTTTAAAACGTCGTTAAAAGCTTTCGTGACGTGCGAGTCCAGAAGGAAAACATCCGGTGGACTGCTGATTATTTGATTACGCGACCCTCGTGCGATGCGGTGGGTGCGGGTATGGTCATAAGCGGAGCGAATTTTATTTAATTGTGTTGGGAATTGGACGACCGCTGTATTGTATTGGTAGCAATTGTAACTTTAAGACCTGATGGGGGTTGCGGGTTTCATTAGGGTTCTACTCCGGTTGTTATAACATTAATAAAAATTGTTACTCGTAGTAACATCATATTCTAGCCTACTAGGCTTGCGCTCACCGTTACGTAAGAAGGTAATCGCTCTGTGTAAAAGTCAGTGATTAACCAAAATTCATATTAGACTCGTTGTCTTTCTGGCAAGATATATAAAGCAAATTGTAATTGACAAACCTTTGTAAAAAATGAACTTGAAAAGAGTAACAATCGAGTTTCTTGCCGGTTCTTCTCGGCTAGGGTCTACCTTACGAACTGGCGGTAGATTAAAAAAAAACAATGTAAGCTGACGATTCAAAAATGCTCCCAAACCCAAATTGAATAAAGAATTAATTGAATTTGAATTTGATTAGACTAAAAAGCTTTTTGTACTGACAATTTCTTAATTTTTCATGATAGTTATACATATTCAAAATAATAGTAAATAGAATTATTATTTCACCCTTAAAATTACCTCATATGTATAAGGAGTTCTTATTCATAAAATATTTATGTCTTAACGTCAAGAAGTAGTAAATTCCCTTAATTACTACTGTATGGTACTGGTGTAGCCCCAGGCAGACTTTAATTACATGGTATAATATAATCTTGTTATTACATTCCCGTGGTAATGAAACATGAGTATTAAATATTACAGAGGAAATTGGTACAAATTCAAACGAGTAGAGGATGTGTAATAAGTTCATGTGCGTATAATATATCTATACTAATATTATGATGAGGAAAGATTCAATTTTTTGTTTGAATCGAATAGGCTCCGAAACCATTTTTGAAACCGACATTATTTTTTGAACGGTTTGAAAAATTATTTCAGTAATTTTTTTTATGGGATAGAGGCAAATGACCTGACAGATCACCTGATGGAATGAATGCTGCCGCCCATGGACATTTGCAAGACCAGAGGAGCTACAAAATGCGTTGCCGGCCTTTTAGGGGGTATGGATGGTGAATGAATGGGGAAGGGGTAAGGAATTGACCCTGCGGTAGCTTAAACGATCAGCGTTGGGTAGCTTATACAATCTCCGGTGGATATAGGCCGTATTAAATATTTAAAAAAAGCTATTAATACCCGTCCGAAGCTGGTCAGCTAGTTATATATATAAAAAAATATTTACATACTTTAGTGACTTAACATTAAATTAACATTAACATGTGATCTCTGCATCTCTGCTCTAACACTTAGATGACTTGAGAGAGAGGTTTTGGCAGAATATTCCATTATAAAGATCCACTAAGAAGCGATTTTAAAAAATTTCACAATCACTATATATAATTAGTATTGTGTAAATTATTTCACGTTGTAACTGCTTTTCGAATTCATGTTATAATAGTGTAATCCTATTTTGGTCATAATTTTTGCATTATATTGTTAAATTTTATAATATATTGTAACACTGTTGGATTACCAAATGAAACAATAAATAAATAAATAAATATGAAAACTTTAAAAAGTAGCTTTAACGATTTATATTGCTTCTAATTTTTGTATAGAAATCAGTGTATTGTAATCATATTAATTATTCTTTTTAGCTTCATTAAGTATTTTTCTCGAGTATATTTGCGGCACTTTTCGTAAGTACGTTTTTACGTTTAGTTTTAGCTCAAGACAAACATTTGTATAGGCTATATAGATGTTTATTGTCGTCTGGGTATTTGCGTTATGCTACTTCCCGACCCTGACGCAGTATCATAAGGGAATATTTAGGCGTGAAGTGTATGTGGATTTATTTTAACTTGTTTTGTTTACAAAGGGTAATGTAGTGTGTGTTGTTATCGCAAATCGGTTTCCAAAAGTTTACCCCTATAACGTTATAATTAACTTACAAAGTGGTTTCTTATTTCGCATAAATAAATGTTGAAAGTTTGAACTGTTCTAAAATATTATACATTTCTTTTTGATAATAATAAACGGGGCTGAAGATGAACTTCGGCGGGAGAGTATTATAAGTGTAACAATTTTGACAAAAATATAATTATATGAGGATATAAGGAGTAAAATTTTGAGGATCCTATATGCATACATACATACATTTTTTAACCCACTTCAAAAACGGAAAATGTTCTCAATTTTACAGTTTATCTCCAAGTTGGTCTTACACAACACATAATATACTTATTGTTAGTTGTAATCAGTGGTTTTTAAAGCTGGTTATATTTTTCTGATAAAACTTATTAAACGAAAAACATTTCCCATTATCTTTTACTCAACGATCAGACTCGTTTCGTAATAAAAGCAACGTAATAATTGATTGATATCGTCCGTGACGAGAGATCTCCATAAAGTGGTAGTTTCATTCGATATCCTTCTGTTTTAGGGAAAACAACGGTTTCCATGTCCAATAAAGTAAATGCACCTAATTTCGCCGTATTTCGAAAATCGGTACCTAATTCCGAGGAATTAGAAAAAACGGTTTAGTTAATTTTTGATTGGTTGGATTTCATAAACTCTGGGGTTAGGTGTCATTTTTTGAAATACTTAGGATTTAGGTGCCTTTACCTTACGTAACACAGCCTGTACATATCCCACTGCTGGCCATAGGCCTCTTCTCCTATTAGGGAGAAGATATGGAGCTTAATCCACCACGCTGCTCCACTGCGGATTAGTGGATATACATGTGTCAGAATTTCTTCCGGTACATGCAGGTTTCCTCACGATGTTGTCCTTCACCACCGAGCTCGAGATGAATTCAAACACAAATTTAGCACTTGAAAATCCAGCGGTGCTAGCCAGGGTTTGAACTCGTCACCTTTGATTAAGATCCACGTGTTCGCACCACTAGGCTATCTCGGCTCTCTTTTTCTGTTTTTAAAAATAATAAAATAAAAGCATAGATCCAGATGTATAGAAAAATAAACGTACATATTCAATGTTACGTCTAAAATATTTTCCATATTTCGAATCCGAATTCAATAACAAACAAATCATTGTTTTTGAATGGCTTATTCTTTGATATTTTCGTGTATTTTATACATAAAATATGAGTAACTGTTTCGCTTTTGTTTGATTGTTATTATTGCAGCTCGGGGGAAACTTTGTTACAATAATACTGAAACTGAAGTAGGTTAAGTTTGTTTTGCCAACTCCAACTCGCTAAGAGATTGTTGAAATATATCCGTAGAAAATTTCAGTTTAAAATTTAAAAGCCGAAAACAGTTTACAGGAAACGTGGGAATGCTGGAAATTAAAGGTAAACCGATAGTGGTTTATTTTAGGACGGAATTTATAATTTTTTTTTTTTTTGTACTCTTGTTTTTATTTGAAGTTCATATTATATTACAATGACAAGTCAAATCAAAAGCGATTTTTTACAATCACTTTCAAGTGGTTTATTCTGTAAGACTTTTCATTAAGTCCTCTGTATCACCATGGGCTCCCTTACAAAGAAATTAGCCTTAGAAATCCTTGGAAATGTCTACTATCGGACGAAAATTCATTGATATCGGTTCACAAATACAAAAATATATACTACACAAAAACACCTAGCCAAAACGAGAAATTCCTGTTCCTCTAAAACCTGTTCACCAAATTAAAATATAACTACATCACAATTAAATTGTCCAAAACAATCACTATCTCGATTTACAATCGCGACCTAGGAGTAATGATTCAATTACTCAAATAATCAATCTAGGTGTGGAAGAATTGATCAACCGTCGGATCTCGGGACCCGGTTAACCCTTGAATGACGAGGGTCCCTTTCAAAGGATAACGTCGGCTGGGATCGTCTCTATTATTGTAATTATAGAAACTATGGTAACGTAATTAAAGATGCGAGTGGTCTTGTAGACTTGTAGGAGAATTTGAAGCTTTGGTGGCAATTAATTAGTATTTTAATGATGAATCCATGAAACAAAATTCTAAGAAAAATTTTAATACAAAATTCACTAACTTATGTCATCTAAAGAATTTTAATTAAAAAAAATCAGCTGAAAATACAAACATAATTCCTTAACACACAAAATTTTATGTATTTACAAAATATTGTCGTTAAAAATAAACTCATATCATATTAAAGTATTGACTGAGTTATTTTTGAAAAGGGTCGTACAGAATCCTGGCAACAAGACATACTTTCAATTATGTTCACGATTTAAGACAAAAAGGTCCCGGTACCTTTTCTCCTATTATTCTAATTTCTGTACATCATATTTGCGATATTGTCATAAAATTATACATTCATGAGGACAATCGGTCGGAAATAAGCCTGATATTACTTCCGGAAACACATTATTGAATCCTCCTGTACAATATCTATTGCTTTTTCCTTACTAATATTAAAAATATCGATATGTTACGTTTTCACGCCTGTTGCGCCAATTTGGATGAATTCTGACATAGACACAGGAATTGATCTTGGAGATTGACAGATTACTTTTTGCCGCGAAGATAAACTTCAAAGGTGAGATAGGGGTAAAAGTTGTATGAAGAACATATCGACGGTTGAAAGGCTTTGTTTTAAGGGCCATTTTTGACATATATATTTTTATATATATTTGTAATCAGCATATTTTTCTCTATCCAAATATGTATAAAAATATATGTATAAAAGTGGCGCTTAGACCATATAGCCTTTCAACCGTCGATATTATTTCTCAAAGGCTCTTTAAAATAATAATTTCAAACAGACGAAATTTCTGAAACCAATGAGGATGTTATATGTATTTTGTAATAATAACTCTATTAATTTGTTTAAAAATATTTACTAATAACTTTAAGGTTCCTCATATTAGTGGTTAAGGATAATAATAGATTAATTTCTCGCGATGGTGTCCTCTCATCCTCCTGTACTGCGCTGGGTCTTAATGACGTCATGAGCAAGGCCCTCTCTTATTGGTCTATTGATAGCACGTCATATAGAGTGCCTGTGATTGGTGGAACGACGTGATGACGTCAATGTTAAATTGTACAACGAGTTAACTAGCCACGTTTTCCTGTGGCTTACTGTGTTTATGTAATATACAAAACATTTGCCTGATACAGAGCCTGGAAATTTATCATATATACATCTATATAATAGGGCTTTGCCCTCGGCCGCAATGGAATATCTTCGGCTATTTTAATAAACCAAAAATAACTAAGCACAACCCCCGTGTTTCAAAACCAAAGGTTTTAAAGGAAACACGGGGCTCTACTTATTAATAATTATTAAGATCTAAATAGAAATTATATAGGCCCACTCTTATTTCAAGCAGTGGGATATTTACAAACAAACAAAATAACGTAATTATTGCTAGTTAAGTCGTGAGAAAATTCTTACTTTTTGATTGTATATTGTACATACCGACGGTTGAAAGACGGTTGAAGAACATATATATTTTTATACATATTTGGAATCAGCAAATTGTTCTGTATCAAAATATGTATAAAAATATATATGTAAAAAAAATGGCGCTTAGACCAAATAGCCTTTCATCCGTCGATATAAAGATATTTTTTATTTAAAGATAAGTTTTTATGCCAAACAGAGGAGGACCTTTAATTGTTAATAAGGCAAGTTTGTAACATAAAATAATCTTCACGGGGTTAAGACGAGGGCCAATAAAAACATTTGCACGGAATAAGTGAGAAAGTTTCGAGTAATTCTTTAAGTTTGCTATTCGCCCATTTGCTAACGACTTGTTCGAGTTCCGTTTTAATTATTTACAGTTTAATGGACTTTATGTACAGAACCTATGTTTAACTTGTTAAGTTTACATAATTTTTAAGAACTTTTTTTACATAAATTTAAACCGAAAACAAAATCCGAAGAGATTTGAAAAAGAATATTAATTAATGACTATCGGTACTTAAGGACATTTACAGCGCTAGAAAATCTACAAATAAGTGAAAGTTTCCAACCTGGAAATTGAATAAGGAGGGTTAGAAAGCAAGCTAGAAACAACTCAAAATAATTACTCCACGTCGAACTTAGAAGGACCAACTTGTAGGCAACATATATCATAATATTGTATCTAATAAATAGATTTTATCAACGATATAAATTTCGGAGTGAACTACGCCTCCCATGAGGGTACGTCATGATTAATCTTGTTTCAAACTGACACACCTATTTCCAATACAGCCTTCTTGTAATAAATTATTGCTAAAATTTATGGCTTCGAAATTAGATAATATTACGAGAGCAAAAACGTTTTCTATCCCAACTCTTATGAGGGAGGGATTTTTATCACTTTTCTTTTTACCTAACAACTAAAATACATACCGTTACGTATTAAAATTAAATTATATATTCCGTACTAGATTTTCTTACTGTTCGATTGCAGTAAAGTATAGAAAATTTATACAAGGTGTTGGCACCTTACAAGAGCCAAGATGGCCTAGTAGTGCGAACACGTGGATCTTAACCAAAGGTCACGGGTTCAAATCCTGGCTAGCATCGCTGGATTTTAAAGTGCTAAATTTGTGTTTAAATTCATCTCGAGCTCGGCGGTGAAGGAAAACGTCGTGAGGTAACCTGTATGTGCCGGAAGAAATTCTGACACATGTATATCCACCATTTCGCAGTGGAGCAGCGTGGTGGATTAAGCTTCATACCTTCTCCCTAATAGGAGAAGAGAACTATGCCCAGCAGTGGGATATCTACAGGATGTGTTCTGTTTTTTTTATTGCCACCTAATTCTAAAAAATGTAATAAATAAATTATTATTTTTTCGAAACATATTTTTCGACTTAACTCTGAAACCTTACTTTGGAATCAGCCTTCTTTTGGCAGACAAGGAGCAAGTGTATTTTGGATTACAAATATAGTCTGGCCATTTACTTTTAACTTGGTATAACAGTAATCGAGTAAAAAACTACTATTTACTGTGCTTGGTACTTTTTAGTCCTTTCTAAATTTTTTTATTAAATAATAAGTTACATGATAGTATATTGTAACGACTCTCTCTCACTCTTTACAGGAAAACAAGTTAATTATTCAGATTTTGAGACACAATATAATTTCACTTTGAGTGTACTGTTTCAACTGTATCATGTAGATCAACCTCTAAACTTGATACTTGTTACTTATTAGGATATTAATATAAATACAGGCTGTATTACATTATTATATTAGATATGAAATATATTCAATTATATCTCATTTTAAATTAACGCAAGCAAAACTACAAATAAAATCTAGTTAATAATATAAGAAATCTACAAGTATTTAATTAGTAACGTTAAATTATGTTTAAACTAATTGAAGGCTAAAATCGTGAAAATGACATTTCTATAGAGTTAAAATAAATGTCAATAGGTCATTACCCCCACAACATGGAAGCTGATTAGCTTTCAACATCTAAGATTTCGCTGAACACGTTCCTATTCACTGAACTGATTTTAAACGTATACAGAGCGTCTTTAATTAATTTTTCCGTCTTGACATTTTGAAATTTTCAGCAATTAAAATAAAGATTAGATGGAAACGGATATAATTTATAACAATATACATAATTATATTCTGGACTGTGGTAGAGTTTAGATTTATCTCAATGTAACATGTGTTCCATAGGGCAAAGGTCTCTTCTCTTATTAAGGAGAAGGTTATGGAATTTAATCCACCAGGACCAATGCAAATTCACGGATATACATGTGTTAGAATTTCTTCCGACACGTGCAGGTTTCCTCACGATGTTTTCCTACACTTTTGAAATTGAGATGAATTCAAACAAACAGCACTTGAAAATCCAGGTGTGCTAGCCAGAGTTTGATCCCGCGACTTTTTTGTTCATACCAACGTGTAAAAAAAAGTACCACAAACTTGACGAAAATTACTAATCCGATCCCTCCACCATAAGGGTCTTACTTCCTTTGCTCTAAAAATTCAAGGTTTGAGGTGATCTCTTAGCCTATACAGTCCGTTGGTTTTATTTCTTATACATTTATATAAAAACACAAGCAAAAACACAACTATAAAAACAACCATATTCATTATCATCTTCCTTTTATTTTAATTTATTATACATATTACAGATCACGTAACCGCTTTTCGAGAGTTTATAGGATCATAAAAATCTATACGTCTAGAGCTATTAACTTTAACATTGGATAAACATTTATTCATATAAAACGTTTATCCCGATTTTCAATAGGTTCCCAAACAGTGCATTGAATAATTGATTGTTTTATTTCCGTATCGATGTATTGTAGGTATTATTTGTTTTAATTTGAGTTGTTATATGTATTAATTTTAACTTTTTTTTTTAATTGATAGACAGCTGTCCTACAACATTCCTTCTTATTACTATTAGACAATTATGCAAAGATTCTGTCTGGTAAATTTTCAAGCCTTTTTCACATATTTAGATAGATAGATAAAAACTTTATTGCACTCAATATCATAAGAAATAACAGTACATATAATTAGTTCAACACAGAAAATTGAAGGCAAGGGCGGCCTTGTCACTAAAGCGATCTCGTACAGGCAACCCAACAGACGAGGACAACATATTTTGTAAAGAGGGTAGTGCATATAATATTATAACATACCTATACATATACTAATAGTTCCTATGTGATATCTAACATATTGGTATATCTTTTCTTTTTTAAGATAGGGGGCAAACGAGCTGACAGATCACCTGATGGAATGTGAATACTGCCGCCCATGGATATGTGCAACATCAGAGGAGCTACAAAATTCGTCGCCGACCTTTTCAATAAGAGTGTGCTTTTTTAGGTCTGCAGGTCGCATTTGTCCGGAAATACCGCTTGCAACTCATTCCACAATTTTCAACATAATAGTATTTCATTGATTTTTTATATTTAAAATCCCAAATCCCACAAAATGCAAGAAGATATATACTGTTAGTGGCTTCTGCGTGCATCCGGAACGTTACTGAAGATGCCAAGTTGAATGCTGCCAACAGTAGTTGTATATGTAGTTAAATTAAATTCAATTAGTTTTAATGTCTTAAAGTTGTGCCATATGAGCACATATTATTTCGCCAATGTCATGTAGAATGGAGCAGACACAAGATTGTTCAGTTCAGTTGAGAAAAATAATAAAAACGTATACATATGCTCATTGCACAAGAATATAATATGATTACATTCCATTATCATTAAGAATCAACAAAAATTTCCAATATAAAATTTTATTACAAATCGCACATTGCAAAACGTTGCAGAACACGGAACGAGGATTTTAAAAGTCAATCAGCCGCAATAAAAAGAGGTTCAATGACGTGCCATCAGTCATTAATATCCGATGACAGCGGCGCTAATTAAGACCTAGATGTTGAGCCGAAATGCCAACAGATTGCACCACTTTACTGCCTGCGACTTTGTTCGTGCCAGACAATTTTATAAGTTTAAATTTTCCATGGAACCCTGACTAGGTTTATTGCCTGTTTTGGTCGTTATAACGCGAGCTACCTGTAAGTGAAGTCCCGTCAAAATCCGTACAGCTATTTGAAAGATTAGCTTGCATAGAGAGGCAAACAGATAGTTAGAGAGACAAATAGGCCGACAACCAAATTAAAAAAAAAAAAGAGGTTTTCCTGCTGTCTGTGACTTTGTCCGCACTAGACTGTGAGTTATAGCCACTGTTATACAGACAACCAAACAGATAGGCGGATAGACATAGATATAGATAGACAGACAGATAGACCAACAACCGGAGAAATTTCGAGTAGGTATCTTTAAATGCGTTCAGTTAAAAGTTGTCATTCGATATTACAAACAGACACTTCAATATAATTTATATGTACAGATCGACAGCATTCTTCCGATCGGTATATTGTCGATAAGTAACAATGGATGTGCCACAATCGTCGTGTCATCCTCGCGATTATTCGGGCCACACTTGAATGGGGATTACTGCACACAATGTCTAATTGTCATGGTTTAGCAGACGTTTGTCACGCTTTACAATGGCAACATTTCTTCTTTATATTATATTTATGAGGGGTTTTAGGAAGCGAAAATTATATTACTCTAAAAACTCGTGAAGATATTGACGGATAATTTTCGATTCTTTTTCATTATAAAGAGGAAGTGACTTTAAAGCGGAAAATACTTGAATCCTGTACCGTTCACTTATTCCGATTTAAAACTAAACTACTGAACTGATTTCGTTTTATTTTTACATTCAGGGCCCGTATTCTCTACGTCATGATACGTAACGTGCCCAAAACGGATGACGTCATATCGTGCTTGTCAAACAATCTTACCATGGCACGTTAAGTCTTCTTAAAA
>DVXP01004246.1:0-10540 GCA_018235645.1 Junonia grisea
AAAAAAAAATTAAGGGGTGGTCCACCCTTAACATTTGGGGGGATGAAAAATAGATGTTGGCCGATTCTCATAGATACCGGATAAGCACAAAAAATTTCATCAAAATCGGTCAAGCCGTTTCGGAGGAGTATGGCAACGAAAACTGTGACACGAGAATTTTATATATATAAGAAGATATAAACACTCAAACATATTCAGTTAAGATAAGTGTTTGGCAGAAATTTAGTTATATTTTTAATAATATACTCGTAAATTAAATGCACACTATTCATAACATCCCAGTATTAAAGAGGTAGGAATTAAGGGCATAACTAGAGAAAAAACATTCGATCAAAGAAATCACGTAAACATTAGAAATTAAAGAAACCGGTCACTAAAAAGAGCATTCATTCCAGCCGTGACCGCGGAACGCTTCTTTCGGATCGACAAGGCCCAAGAGAACTTGCACTATCCGACCGACATCGCACACGAGAACATCTACATCCTGGACGCGGCGCCGCTCACGCCCGACACGGAGTCGACCGCGCACCCCGCAACCACCGCCTCGCTCGACCGCACCGGCGCCTCCGTGTCCCTCGATACCACTACCGGCCTCTCAGTCTCACTCGACATATCGCAAAGCGTCGACACCCCTAGCGCTGCAGTGTCTTTGGACGTCCCTGAATCTCATGCCAGGTGAGAGAAATTTCCAGCTTAATTTCGACGGCTAAAGGGCTATTTGGTTTTTTTTTGACATATATATTTTTATACATATTTAGATAGAGAACAATTTGCTGATTCCAAATATATGTATATGTGAAAAAAATGGCGCTTAGACCAAGTAGCCTTTCAACCGTCGATATAATGTGTATAAATTATACCTAGTTATTATTATAGATAAGATTATTTTATTGCAGTTTTTCTTTCTGACAGTGAATCTGGAAGGACGTCAGATGAACTGCTCTCACCCCAAACCCCACCATCTGGAGCCGCGGCTTCTCCCTCTACGCTTAAAATATCCGTCCACTCGAAAACCTCTCCACAGCCTCCTAAAATTCCTTCCATTCAGGACAATCATTCTCCCCCCCTCTGCACCAGTCCTCCTGTTAAGGATTTACAACCCAGTCGAGATTCGATTGCTCGATTTAAGACGTAAGTACACGACGTATCTTCGCTATTGATAACTTATATGAATGCAATAATCTTACGATATCTTTCCTATCTTCTAGGCTCGAACCAAAAAAAAGGACTGTATATGTTATAAATTTATAAATAGAAAGCTAATAAACAAATACATTTGCTCTTTAATTTTAACACGACATTCAGGCTACACACGCAAACGATCTAAATCCTGACGCTTGAACTCATTTAGATGTTATGACGCTTCCTTTTGGCGCCACTCTCATCGTATAGCTAAGTGTAGTAATTAGCATGAATAATTTAGATGATAGTCCGTGACATTTTCTTTATCAAATATAAATAGTTTTTGTCGCTTTAGTGGTTACAGATATTTTTATTAAGCTTCTGAGTAAAAAATACCAGCTAATAAGTATGCTTTAAAGCGGAAATAATGAATTAAAAATAAAATTTTGCATAACGATAACTTAATATAAATTTGGTAGTTACGTTTTACTCTAGTGAGCACCGCAAGCAAATCGTAGATATGAGCACATTCTGTGTTCTAAAATCTGCACTCTATTCTCCTCTCTTCTATTGCATGCAGCGTTCACGACAAACTGTTTGGATTTGAACAAGAAGTGTTTGGCTGTAGGTGAGATGTATTTTAGTAGTTATCTCGTCTAAACATAGAACTAGGACTTGACCGCGGCTTTGCTTTTGTTTGTAAATGTCGGTTCCGTGCCTCAAAAGCGAAAACAGAACTCAGAACAGATTGTTGTCCGTCCGTCAATTCGTGAACATTGTCAAGTGTATATTAAAAGTATACACTCAAACTTATAGTTTACCTGTAATAGTAAAATTTACCTTGAAAAACCATGAAGAAATGAGTAAAACAAGAAATACCGTAAGTATTTCTTGAAAGGCGAATTGATGATTGAGAAGAAATTTTTGAACTCGGTTAAAAAAGAAAAAGATGAATGCAATTAAAAAATTGTATGGAATCCTCGGGGCGCGTATTCTTCTCGCGCTTCGTTGGTTTGTTTTTCACTTTTAAGAATGGTTTTGAAAAATAAATATTTTTCATCGCACAAGGATCGCACAAGGAAAATTCATGCCTAATTTCGTCTCTGAATATAATGTATTCCGAAATCGTAATGAGTCACTATATCATTTTGTATATTTAGAATATTAACTCATATAATTATCCAAAAAAGATTTTCTACGTAATATAAATTAGTAAACGTTATAAGTGTTTCATTAAATTTTTTACAAAAGAGCAGGCAATTAAAATTAATATTGTTCCAGAAATTTACTGGAGAAAACAACAGATGCGCTTCTCAAGGCAGCTAAAGTCGGCGACTTGAAAATGGTATGCGTTAATATTAATTCACTTTAAGTGTTATTAAATATTTCATCCTTATCTGACTGCAAAGCTGAACAAGATTTGTTATGTTGAACTGTGTATAATTCAACGAAAACTATAAATCAATTTAATATCTAAACTATTTGTGCAAAGTAATGAGAACTGCCTAATAGACTTAATAAGATTCCATAACTTTGTATCGGGAATCTGGAAACACACAGAATACAAACACCTTGCCACGACAAACATCCTTACGACTTATGTGGGGGCACGGTAGCACGGCAGCGGCATACAAATGTTTGTCACAGACAGATATTTAAACTTCGATTGTTAGTAATTCATTTACCTTTGCGTCAACCTGTCATTAATACAAGTTAAATAATGGAATTTGACGAAAGCATTGACACAGTGGTCACTGCATGTGACTGAAACGCTAACAAGTTCGATTCCCGCATGTGACCAGTACCAGTGTTAGGAGGGGACCAAGCAGGGCGACCACCCGGGGCGCCAAACTTTTGGGGGCGCCGAGGGCTAGCTTAGGGGCGGCAAAATTGTATTGAATTGAAGGAGTGACAACCATTTTTTGGCTAAATTAGCAGTTTTAAGATAAGGAATGGAAGGTTAAGAGGGCGCCACAGAATTTTAGCCCGGGGTGCCAGTGACCCTAATGCCGGCACTGCATGTGATAGACATCTGTATTGGCCATGTCTGTCGTGGTCTGGGTGTTTGTGCTTGAGATCACCCAAGATCCAATGATCCTACTAAGGGCCGTTCAGTCTGAACCATTATTTACTATTAATTTAATTTAAACAACATTACCAGTTGAAGGAACTACACGGCGCCGGGTATTCGTTACTGTCGATCGACGCGAGCGGTCAAACAGCCTTACACGTGGCGGCGCGGTACGGCAACAAGGAGATCGTGAAGTACCTGATAGCGAGTGCTCCGAGTGCGTTACTAGACATGCGGGATAATGAGCGCGGTCAGACGGCATTGCATAAGGCGGCGGCCCACAAGCGGCGCGCGATCTGCTGCATGCTGGTGGCGGGCGGCGCGTCGCTGTCGCGGGCGGACCGCGCCGGACTCACGCCGCGGCACCTCGCGCTGCGGGCGGACGATCACGACCTCGCCGCCTACTTGGAGAGTGAGTTCATATTCTGCATTAACCGAATTCGTTAACACCTGTGATGATTGTAGATATGTGACCTCGGGAAGTTCATGTTTTCGTGATAGAATGTAGCCCATATGCTACACAAGGTACAAGGTTAAAATAATTGAAGTAAAACTACTTTACACGGATTTAAATCGCGTATATTAATTATTTTTATCATTCCGACGTTTCGAGCACTTTATAGTGTTCGTGGTCACGGGTAGACTAAGACATTTGTCTACTTGAAGTATAAAAGAAATATTATTCACAACCACCGTCAACGATTTCTGAGTTGGTATCTTAAAAAACGTTTCGGATGTACGCAGAAAGCACTAACAGTATACTTAGGTTTAAATCCGTTGAAACTAGTTTTATTTCAAAGTGTAATAATCGCGAAAATCTAAGACAACATTAAGGTGCCTACAAGGAACAAGACCGCGGTCGCGGTATCTTGATAATTGTATGTAATTACTGCGGGAAGTTTAGGTATATTGTCGAGATAAATAGACTATGGTCCTATTTATATATGTTATTATTTTATTATTATTAGTACTATTTGAATTAGACGCTATAGCTTTAAAATGAGGTGCATGCACGAAGCTTCTGAATATTATTTAAAGCTCGTCCTATTGTATACAGAGTAACAGAAGGTATTTTAACAAACGTTTTCCGGCAGAACTTTCGTGAAAGTTCATTTTCACTTATTCATGTGGATTTATGAGAGAATATTAAATTTCGTTGTTATGCTGTATTACGACGTAGGAATGGCTAATGAGTAAAAAGACTTATTTCAAATTAGAAACTAGCTTATTAGAAATAAACTTTAACATTAACAAAATAAGTATAAGTAACAAAGTAAAACGTACAGTTACTAGATATAACTAGAATACTAGTACCTACTATTAATATTATCTGAAATGTTTTTATGCTTTCAAAACGATTACCGAAACTCAATGTGGATAAGATAAAATAATGAATTTGTAGTTTTGTATCTATTCATGGATATGCAGTGCCGTATTATCCATAAGGCACTTTAGGCCAGTGCCTAGGGGCCCACTATGACCAGGGGCCCAGCACTCCCTATTAAATGAAAAAAAAACATAATATGTAAAAGATTATTTTTATGCAACGAAACTCACCACAACCTCAAAACTACGCACAATCGTCATTTTTTTAAAGTGTAAATAAGAGCAAGAAAATTCAATAATATGGCTGAAGTCTGTTGTTATTATGTATATATGTATGCTGTAGGTATTTTGTAATATAGACAGTAAAAATTTCTAAGTAGCGTTGATGTGGTAGACTCCAATAATTAATATTAATATCAAAAACGCAATAATAACAAAAAGCAATTCTAAAATCCAAAAAGTAGAGACCTATATTCAGAACCTTTATGGAGAAAGAAAATTTCGAAAGAAAAATTAATAATCAAATATAGACTTCCAACTTTCGAAAATTAGCGTTCCCCAAAGTAAAGAAGTGAAAAGTCTTGAGTATATTCATGCATTACTTTGCATTCCACAATGTTTACTTTTCCTTAATAATTTGCAATGGTTCGTAGAGCGACTGTAGACATGGATGTGAAAATAAAGTACTTTATATTCACATTTATGGTTACGGTTGTTCCCGGAGCTCGTGTTATTGTCGTGTAGTCTCACGACTATCTGTTTTCCAGGTCAAGAACACTTCCAATTGGTATCAGAAGATCTCGAAACGGCAGTATGAAATCACAATTAGTAGTCGTCCAATTGATCGTCAAGGAGCTGCTGACTGCGCCACAGTACACTCAAATTGGCTGTATATTTAAATAAAATTTACTCAAACACCAAAGTGATATTGAGAATTTAAATAACTGTTTCACTTTTAAATAGGTATTTCTAAAGTGAACCAGTTTTCACATTTAATAATAATTTTCACGTAATTGAAATTTTATCGACTTTTAAATTTTTATTGTAAGAATTTCATGAATCTCATCAATTTTAGTATATTTTTAAATTTATAAAATAATCGTAATGCAATCACAATATAGATTCTACTAATTACCTATACTTATAAATGCACCGAAAATAAAATTTACATTACATACGTACCTTAAATTTTTAAATTAAAATATTTTATATAAACTGATATAAAAGAACTACTTTTATTTTTATACTCATTGCATGTGTTTTTTTTTCTAAAAAATCAATAAAGTGTTGTAATAATACGTAGTGCATACCTGTAGTGATAATAATTAGTAACTTTTGTTCCATATAATAATAGCTGAATAAACTTTATAAAATGCGTTTAATACGTGTATAAATGTATTATACACTGATCTAAATTACCATGCATCATTAGTGTGAAAGAAAAACCTTTTTTTAGTATATTAATATTAAATTTTAACATTTTTCTTGAAATTTAGTGACTACTTAAACTTTTACTTCGATTAATTTCTACAAGTTTGGTTGAGTGGTTGTTTAGCTATATATTATGTAAATAAAATAATAAATTATGATTGCAAATATACTTTAGTGACATGTAGATCTGTCTTAATTGCTAGTAGTAATACGTAATGATGTACTGTACACGTTATCACGAATTAATCGAGCCTTATAACTTAATACTATTGCTAATCACTGAGTTGTACTTCTGTAAGATAATCGCGATCTACTCGCAGCACTGCGGGGCCCACTGGCGCGGGCGTCGCGTCGGGAGACCATTCGTTATCTCGCTTTTGATCATAGTTGTACGTATAGATCTCAGTCTTATGATTTGTATGTTTACTTCGATATTGCCTTAACGTTATTGTAAAGAAAGACTAATATTTATATTTGTCTATGGTATACTCGCTAGTATCGTAGCTGGGATGCCTCCGGCGAAACGATCCTGTTTTCTGTTAGAATATATTTTCATCTAAAGATATTTGATATGCCATATGTTCTCGATGACATGTAGATAGATATACGTGCATGTTACCAGTTCCACTTGCGACGACACCACGCATACTATGTAGGACTATTAATTCCACTTTAGCCCCATCCTCGCTAGCCCTCGACCGAATCGATATTGAAGCAGTAAACTCTGGTGCGATCCAGTTCTTCTAATCGAAGGTCAGTATCGGTTTATCGTCCCTGCCGTGATTTTTACGGTCACTTGTACGAGTAGCGTCATTGCCGTTTTATTATCGTGACTGTATCGAATACCTCTACGTATGTACTAGATGTACCTAATAGTTTTAGTGTTTAACGAATTTACTCGTACTCGCTGATAAGCGAACAATGAAAGACAAAGCTGTGAGAATTTTACCTAATGTAAAAAGTAAGTTCATTTTTATTATCGTAAGTGCGATTGTACGCCGCTATACCGATTGTGAGTATACTTTGTCGTTGTAGATAGATTCTTCGTGGTTTATACTGTCCAGTTCATGCGTACGTCGCTAATTGTGTTTGTTGAGTATGAATTAATAACTATCCATGATGTAAAATAACTATAAGATTATTGTAAACGTAAGCTAAATATTAATTTCAAATAATCCTTCTTTTAGTGTTTCGAAAAATAATAGCATTTATCCTTTATAAATTCGTAGGTGTTACGGAAAAAATAGTTTATTTTAAAAAGAAACGAGAGGTATTAAGTTGTTTATTTATTATATATGTCCGTTTCATAATGTGTGTAATTTGTTCATTTCTGCACATATTTTCAATGCAATGTTTTTACACATATGTATATGAGTTAAATATTTTAAGAACATTATCAGTATATTTGGTATAATACATTAAAATAACGCTGGCACTATACGAGTAATGTTATGATTATAATATTATTAAATCTAATCATACCTATGATAGTTTCCTACTAGATACTATGTACTTGTCTGTGTAAATATTATATTGGAGGCCTTCGTCGTGTTAAGGTACAAGAAAATACCTACTATAAAGTACTTTAAATTATTAGTATACTTCTCGACCAAATTCTATCGTTAAATGTAATATTTAAATTAAACATTATATCACTAGATTATAAAATATTGTCAAATATTTCATAGATATAGGGACCCCAATATCACTTCTCGGTTTTATTATCACACACGAAGTTATAGTATTAAGGGAAGAATTTATCGTTGCTATAAAAATATTAGGCACCTACCTTTTTGAGTCTTAAGAAAATGTAGAAGAACGGTGAAACGTTGTTTGCCTATTATTTATATTTTCTCTTATTGATAGATCTGCTGCCTAATTTTCAAAAGTTTTATCTAATAAATACTGACTTTAAGAGAAAAAAGTATATACTCGTAACTAGTAGGTACTGTTACTTAAAAGATTATACCAATAATATTATCTAATAATTATTGTTTTCAATTAAAGTTGAGTCATGACAATACGAAGAAATAAAAACAATTGTTTTATAATTCTCACTAGATTTTGAAAGTTTTGTAGCTAATATAATTTCATTAAAATGAGTAAGCATCTTTATTTTCACAACGAATTTCATCTTCAGTGTCGTGTTGATGAGAGATAAAACTTTTAAAAAATATTTATCATTCATCATTTTAATGTTATCATTTCATTTTAATAAATTTCTATTATTTCACATTATAATTACCACTAAAACTACAGCATTCCATTCTGAAAACATTATGAAAATTAATGTATTTAACAGTTTTAGTTAAAGTTTAAAGTTTGAGCATATTAATCACTTAATAATAATTATTCAGTGTCTACGACACATGGTATTACATTAAAATAGTATTAAAAAAAGGAAACACTTGTATTATATATATGCTTAAATTCTTCTTAAAAAAATTGTTGTATATGAAATTTACGCATTCTTATTTCTGTTAAATTAAAGTACAAACAGAAAATAGGATAAATAAATAGTTCTAAAACTTTTGAAAAGTGATATGACGAATTTTAGGGTGTGTGATTCGTTAAAGGTTGTAAACCTTACAGCTTATTTATTGTAGTTCATATTATTTAAATGATTGTTAATTAATTTATTAGAGAAAAATGTTAATTGCGTTATTTTTAAAACATTTCCATCAAAATTTTCCTATTATATTTGTATATGGGGACAATATAAATAAACTTAATGCATTGTTACGTTTTCAATAATTCAAAATATATAACAAAATAAATAAAAAAATGTCTGTAAAAGTATCTACGTCATAATATGGTAAAAAGGCAATTTATAAATATTATGATATTTTCATACAATTTACCTATATAAAATTATAAAACTTATTTATTTTGGTTTTTATTAATCTACTACATTTTATTTTAACGAGATAGCCGACGTAGCAAAGTAAAAGAAAGACTCTAAGCATATTTATGCACAATAAAAGTTTATGAAAAGAATTAACATAATTTGAATAACCTTTTACACAACTTGAAGAAGTTTGACTACAAAATTAATGTAAAGACGTAGATACTTAAATAATATTATAGTCATAGAGGGTATTGATAATGTTAATCCTCATCCATTTTAAACAAGTTTGGTAATTACTAAGTATGGACTTTTATATTAAAAATCAAATTATGAAAGTAATTTTTAGAGCACTCTTTTCTTTGTAACATACTTAATTTTGCACCCAAACAAATTCACTATTTTACCTACATAAAGTTATTTGATAAAGTACACCACGAACAATAAATGAATTAAAAACAAAATCTGTGTTTTATTTTTTAGCTCCTTATAATATTTGTATCGAAAGAAATAGCTGTTTAATTTTTTTTTGTTGGTTGTTTATTAAGGTTCTGTAGTCAAAACGAATCCTTTACAGTTTCGCAATGTCCGTCTGTCTGTCTGTCTGTTTGTCCGCAGCTTTACTCCGAGATCCTTAATACTAGACAATTGTAATTCGTACAATAAAATTTTATCAATAGACCCTATATTTAAAATGAGTCCAATGTTTTTTTTTATTTATTCCTTTGTAGTTAGTGTGGGCCATGGGCGTAGCCAGGGGTGGGGGGTTTCGGGGTTCAAACCCGCCCCGAAATCCGACTAGTCGGCATAAAGCGCCGACTATCGGGTTCATACTTTTTATGTATTTCTCAATAATATGTATTTAGAAAGATTATTACAACATGTTCATTAATATCATTATAAAGATTTTTTTACTAAAATTTTGCACTTTACCAAAAATTTTTAAAATGTATTGATTTTTAAGGAAATTGCACGTTTTCATTTAAAGAGCGAGTTAAATTAAAGTTGTTTCTTTATTATTTCGTGCTATTCCACACGTTGGGATTTTTTTATTTGATGGTATGGTTCTATGAATTAAATATAAGTTATTAAACTAATCTTGATGAAAATTTAGACAAGAAGTTTTTTCGACAATTTACTACTACTTGAACGAAAGATTTCTTTTTAATCACAAGTATTTAAAAATAAATTTTACCGTAATGGGCATGTATGTGCACCAAAAATCCAATTTTATTTTTTACTTTTCTTTCCTTTAGCTTATGATCTTCACTAAAACGTGTTTTTACTGTTTGTGATCATGTTATGAGTTGTAATGTTGACACAATTTTTCCAAAGGGGTAACCGGGGGTAAAGACTTGAAATAGTGAATATCTCAATAATTTACAATTTAAAAAAACGTGTTTAAAATTTTCTACATTATAAAAATTACAAGTGTTTTTCGTCGTCATCGTCGTCGTCAGCCAATCGGAGTCCACTGCTGGACATAGGACTCCCCAAGCTTGCACCAAACATCCCGGTCCTCCGTAACCCTTATCCAGCCCGCTCCGGCAACCGCGCGTATTTCGTCAGTCGAGCGGGCTAGAGGTCGTCCTACACTACGTTTACTAAGACGCCGTTTCCACTCCAGGACTCCTCTGCTCCAACGGCCATCGGCCTGCGAGAGACGTAGCCGGCCCATTGCTACTTCAGCTTGCTGATTTTGCTAGCTACGTCGGTTACTTTGGTTCTCTCACGTATAACCTCAT
>DVXP01004247.1:0-10537 GCA_018235645.1 Junonia grisea
GTTATCTTAAACAAAATAACAATAAAAAAGTTGTTAAGTTAGTTTCCTCTAAATAAAAGAAAGCTGACCCCACTTGTTTGGATTGATGGTTGAAGTTGTTGGTATCACTGTTTTAGTCAGATTTGTTTTAACGTTAATTAATGTGTTATATTCCTGTAATGACAATTAACTAGAGTATCAATATTCCTTCTTTCCTGTTGAATGTAACGTGATGTTTTACACTCTATACATTTCCTCAATAAACAGGCTATCTAACGCAAAATTACTTTTCGAATCCACGTAAATTCTAAGTTTATCCAGTGCAAATAAACTCGTGGTCATTTTGTTTATACAGTATACTATTTATATAGATGGAGACGAACAAAAATAGGATAAAGTTTCTTACCGTCAAATAAAAGAAAGTTCAGCGTTTTTGCGCAGTCTTCACTGTTACTTTTTACTGCAATCGTCGTCGATACGATTTCAACTTGGAGTACGTATTTGTATAGCTTACACTGTTTGTTAGATTGTTTTATTCGTTTTTATAAGCATAAAATTACATTTGTTATTTAATGGCGTAAACAGTATAAATAAAATATTAGAAAATATGTTATAGCTTCATCTTACTGCTTCAATTCTATAACTTCTCTATTGATATGATTCATTACGTATACTTGGTTAGATCGCCTTATAAATCCTTTAAATAACAGGCTACTTTATACATTTCCTAATATAATTACCGAATCAAATAGGTAAATTCTGAGCATAGCTCCTTGGAACGAGCAACCTCTGTCTTCTGTTAATTATACTACCTAGTAAATGTATTTTTTTCAGATCAGTACATAAAAAGTTCAAGTAACATTTTTACACAGTAAAAAAAAAAGAAAAATACAATTTAATGTTTTTATTACTACGAAATATAATTGAGGATCCTAATCTATATATCGTATGATTCACCAGACGATATTCCGTAGAGATAAGACGAATCACAATTATGAATTTAGTGCTATTATTTAATTTTTTATCAACGTTTAATTTAAACCTTTTCCTCAACATACGGGTCTCAGCGTTGAAATATATGTTTCCATGTAAACGATTGTAGACCCTTTGTCTGTTAAATATATGGGTCGGAATCGAATGGGGTTACATAAGGTTTTTATATACTTAGTTATATTTCGTCCGGTCATTCCCATTGTGTAACATGTTTAACAATGTACTTTTTTATTACAGGTAATTGACCCCTGCGCTGTGGCATTGAGGATAATGAAATGTTTGATGGTAATGTGATTACTTGGAAATATACTAGATTAATTTATGCATGCGGCTTTGTTTGTATCGGGTTAAGTTATAATTACCAGTATCAAACAAAATGGACGGAATATTAACTATCATGTTAATATTCCGTCCATTTTGTTTGATATGTCCTTTTAGGTTAAAGAGTGTTGGTTTGTATTAGTCAAAGATTTCGCGTTTCAGTTTTTACAAACAAATCCTAAGTCCTAACAATATCTGTGTCCTAATAATATAATGTCTATACCTGGTTTTGTCTTATAAATGAATTATTAAAAATAGTATCAATGTTGGTATTAAAAATAATAATAATTGAATTAAGAAGCTATTTCGCCATATGAACGGCATTCAAAGTCACATTATTCTTCATAATGCATGTGCTAATAATCGAGTCGATTGATTGAAATCGATAAGAAATTTTATTAAAGCACGCGTTACGTTATCGATGTATCGATTAAAATAACTCGATAATTAGACGGTAGCGAGTAATAACGAGTTGCATGCGGGGACTCGTGCCATGTTAAATTTACTCTTGACCGAGTTTTTTTAAACCACGCATTGTAGGCGAGTCGTTATGTTCTATTGTATTTAATTTTCATAATTGATTAATCGTTTCGATTCGTACGTTTTTTTTGTAATCGATTTAGAATCGATTTGAAATTTTTTGTTGTCAGTGTTTGAAAGGGCTTTATTAAAAAGTCCTTTTCCCTTTGGAATATGTTGCCTCTTAAGGTGGAATAAAAGGTATACGACTAAGACAAGTAATAGCAACACAACACATAAGTTAAGGAAATACGCGGCACCTTCCTATAATTTTATGAAGACCATTTGAAGCGCAAAACGAAGGTAAGCGATGAGCCTCACTCAATTATCTTATATTTTGTCGTGTCGCAATCCCTTGTCTCGTTGTCAGTCGCGTACTTCAAATCCTACCTTAATAGTCGTTCTTTAGTACAATAGGCGTTTTTGAATAGGTGATTTAAGACTAACTCAATCTTTGGAAAATCGTACGATGTTTCGTAAAGGGAAAGTCTCTTCGTAATCTATTGTTCGTTCGACTCGTCTTATTTTGATGATTCTTTGAGTGTGAAATTTTAATGTCGTTGTTAGTGATGGGTATTTAACGGTATGGTGGCATTATGGAGATACTTTTACTTCCTTTATAATATGTAAAAGTTTTAGTACAAAAAATAGATAGGTATCTACCTACTTGTAGTGTACACAAGGAGATGTTTGAGTAGAAAAAAAGCAATTCAAATTTTTAAAGTGCTATACACTGACAGTGGTAGCGTTTAACAATTATATTTCTATGTGATTATAATTTTATTTAATTCTTCTTTTAGAAGACGTCGTTACTCTCTACATTTATACTAGTGAAAAATTCATAATTCGCGCGAGTATTTAGTATTCAGTCCGACCAAAATGTTAAAAGTTGCCGCGATTAACCTCAGTCGTGGCCTTTTAAACCCATCCCGTGAGTTCCTCCGAGTGAAACCGTGCAAACGAACCGGACATACCCGGCTTCATAAAATTTAAACTCCTAAGCTATTTGTAGTTTAAAACCGAGCGAATTTCTGTAAACCTCTTCTCGTCGGATTCAATTTGGCGAGAGAAATATTTAATTTTTTTTAACCGATTGAAACTTTTTACTGAATTGGACCAAACGGAAATACCTTTTTAATCTGGTCTTTCACTAATGTTCCAATTTCAGCGAGTGACCAATGATATTAGTCATAGAAATAGCTGCCAACTAATTGTTAGGAACCGGTTATTTATGAATAGTAAAACATGTCAAATGAAATACCTATTTTACTCTCACTTTATTACCTATCATGTGAACTGACAGGCTACCGGTTTGTATGAGGAACCGATACATCTGACAGGCACCCAGTTTCGACGTATTTAACGATCGATATGCGCTGATATCGCCTGAGCTCGAAATAGCCACGGGTCCGGACGACGCCCCGCAATGTCCTGTTCTCCTGGTACATAGCCCGCATCTACATCCTTTTATTTATGTATTCCTAGTAGGTATCGTCTGGAAGAGTTCGTTTGAGACTGATATTTTTTATTTACAAGGTTTTTGTTTCCCGAAAATAATAAAATTCATCATCAACAAAATGGGAAAACTATTTACTCATCCATGTGTGATATCTATATCCGAATAATGTAGTTATTTATCTATTAAACTTTGACTGCAAATTTGGGAATAAAATGTTCCATTAATTCCGTGAATTAAAATCTTTAATCATACTAATCAATAAATCCTGTTTATTTGATTGTTATAATGTTTATTGCATTAACAAAACAATTGGAGCTGAAAGATTTATTTCTTTTGTAATTCTGCAATAATGGTAGCGGTCGGAGGCATGTGAAATCTTTTGGTCAGGTGTTACGCAAGGGCGGCTGTGACCTTAATTTGATACCAATTAAAATTATAGTAAAAAAAAAAAAATACTCTGTAAAACAGCTCAAATTCTCGCATGAAAATAACCGAGCTCGGTTAGTTTATCCGTTACGTGTATGTTATTAGTAACATCAAATATTTATTGCTCAGAACGGCTAGCCTTG
This sequence comes from Junonia grisea, assembly GCA_018235645.1. Classification (NCBI taxonomy): domain Eukaryota; kingdom Metazoa; phylum Arthropoda; class Insecta; order Lepidoptera; family Nymphalidae; genus Junonia; species Junonia grisea. The sequence goes on from DVXP01004247.1 coordinate 3,841, forward strand.
CCAAATAACTGGTCATACATTATACCATCAAATAATCGAATAAAATCGTGTTATTCCCGAATAACAGCACGTCTGAACGCGAGCCAGTTTTGACGTTAACTGAGGCTATATTTAAATTTAGGGATTTCGCAAGTCGATCGAAAGTTTGTCGATATGTACATTATGTAATGTAAATTAAATTAGGTCAATGAGTATTGTAATTAGAGTTATAATTGACTGTAATTATTGAAAAGGAAGTTACTTGTACATTTATAGTTATTGTAATGATACTTGTTACGTAACTCGGGTGATAATGACTTTAGTTTTTAATGAACTATGACTATAGAAATACTCAACAATACTTTGCTGGTAAATTATCATACTCGTACACTTCTTGCACTTACTGGTATATAATTATAGACATTAGATATTTATTATTTTTCAATTGAATATTTGTTATGAATCTTCTACGTGCAGTAATCATTAAATCAGTACGTGAATCTTCGACAATTGCAGGAACCCGAAATGCATGATCAGATTGAAAAGGGAGGAGAAGAGAGATAGACAGAAAGGAAAGGAGAGGAAATTAGACCTCTGCCCATTTAAAAAATATGTATTGTTTTGTTTTGTTCACACAGAGTAAATCATAGATATCTAACGTCTGGGAACCAGGTTTTGTGAGATTCTACTCACTAAAACCCCTACGAGGGTGTAATTATTTCGGAGACGGGAAGGCTGCGGGATCACTTTCGCATGCAATCTCGCAGCCGCTGCCTTTCCCGAAAATGATAGTTTAATGAAAATTAAAGAATATATATATTTTAATATCAATAATAATATTTTAATATCGATGGTGTACTCATCAAAACATCACTAAAATGTTCCACCAATCAGAAACCGAGTTGCGCCCGCGCAGTTACAGAGTATAAATAGAGCGCGTAAAAATCACATGTTTCCGTCGTAATACGCCACTAGCCCAGTCTCGCACGTGACTCGAACGAGGGTAAACGCATGTTAGCACAATTAAAAATAAAGTTAATACATTTTTATTCAATAAAAATTCTCGAATTAATCATATTGGGTTATCTGATTGATAGAAAAAACAAAAAAAAAATGAAAAGACCTTAATGAAATTAATTTTATTTCACTTAAATTGAAAATTATAAACAACATAATTATATTTCATGCGATATTAGACATTAATATAATTACGATAAATATGAGCGTCTCGGAAAATAATTTGACCGACTTTTGCTGCCAAATTATGCATTGTACATCTGTCTTTCATATTTGGCTGAAGTGATGAGTTACACAATAAATTTTAAGTAAGGAAGAAAACAAACTTTCACGAGGTCGATCACCTTCATCTATAAGTACGAACAATACTAGAATAGCTGGCATACCAACACTGACCTTTTGCCTCACATTCTGTCCATTACCCATCTCATTTACCTTCGCAATGCTCGTAACAATACGTGTATCAAGTACTGTTACTCTTTCGACATATTCGATTTTTACAGGCTGGATATACGCAGGAAACTTAAGTTCGTCTTTAATAAAAATAACGTTTTTAACATAACATTACGAATTAACACTACCACGAACCAGGTCATGACAAATATTCTGTCTACTTTCCTTAAGTGATAAATTAGTACCCTTAAATATATGAAGGGGATGACAATAGTGCGTTTTAAATTGAAAAACTGTTAACAATTATTATTATTTACACTAAGATACATAAAAACTATTAATAAGAATTACTATGGTCACTAAGATATTCAGATATCAAAGAATGTATCAAAATTTTTCGAGTTTAAATAACTTAGTGGTAAAATCGATACCACCCTCCTAAACTATGCCCCATCATCAATACCAGATGGGGTGCTTGATCATACCTAACTAGGGTGACCGCTGTCTAGAGCTGAAGGGTCTTAATTGAACTTTATCGATTTGAAGCCCTGCTGCTAAATATACCCTGAGTGTGAGGGCATTCGAGAACCTAGTATTGATTTTAGCACCAGAATTTTAATTAAAATCGGTCGCGAAATGTGGTGTATATTTTCTTTAATTCTAAAGGTAAAACGATGTCCAACTCCACTAACAAAAGCTGGTGTCAGAAATTCACCAGAAGTTATTATTAATTTAAGGCAGAAAAGTCGTTTAAGATTCCACTTTTATAAAGTGACTCCATTCATAAAATTTCAAAGTTCAGTGCGTCATTCCGCTGGAGTCTAATTGCCTCGACGAGACGAACTAACGATGGGTCGAGATAACGGAATATTATGCTTATCACGAGAGCTTCACAACAAATTACCTCCATTTACGGCTAAAAATAACAAGATCACCGACCGTACTTTTAAAAGGTTTTTCAACTTTTTTACCAAAAACAATCTATACAAACTCCTCGTTTTTATACGGCATCTTCCGAGGCAACAATACTGAAGCTAAATCTCGTTACTATCCTTTCTCCCCAAGGATCTTATATAGCATTATCTCTTTCTCCAATCTAATTTCATGTTATGGAGTTGCACAAATCGATTTGTCTCGCCTTCACACTCTTAGAGTCGAATCCTAAAGGTATATCTGTCCCGTTCTTTCAAAACCTGTCCTTGTACTGCCGGATTAAATTCGCCTTTTTTGCGCCGGAGAAATGTGGCAACGTTGAGACAATGAGACCAGTTTTAGACGAAGTTAATATTGCGCTGGATGCAACGGAAATATTTATGCGCATTTCACGTGAGCCACCAGATGTCGGATCTAAATGTGTCTAGCGTATTGTGGAGACAATATGCTCTTTTTGTCATGTTGCATACAATATCCATTCAGGGTTTAGGTACTTACTGTCAAGACGTCTTTGCTCACAAGTTATTCTGAAAGTCTTTTAATGAGGTTGCAATTGCAGCTTAGGAAAGCAAAATTTGTTTTAGACAATTTAATCTATTTAATGTCATAGTCGAATTCAAAGGTAGTCTTTGAAGTTTAATCCCTGACGATGCTCCGTTTATAAGCGAAACGTCGTGTTTGGAGTTAGTGATGTGTAAAATGCATTTGCACAGCCTTAGTTCGCTTGTATAATACCTACGTATTACCATATAGATTGAAGCGACTCGCTAAATTATCCGATCTATTTCGTTATCTGACTTGCACTATCATTTAGATTTGCCTTTATAGATTTTAAATTGTCTATTAGCTTTTGTGCGATTAATAAAATTAATTCCAGAGGCGTTATAATTAATACACGTTTTCCTGTTTGTCAGTCTGAAGGTACACAGAAGTCTGAAATACTAATAGGTAAATATCAACACTCAGTAAGTCAGTAAGGATAGTTAATACTCCTTTGTTTAATGGTGCTTATGAGATACTCACAAAACGCTATACCCAAAGCTGTTCAAAATTAGAACGTAACTTTAAAACTATTCTGAGTAGAGATGTTATTTATATTTTATGATTAACTAGGACCAAGAGGCGTGTGGTTGTCTTCAAGCTCGTTAGAGATCGTTTATTGCTCATTAAGCATCGCAGCAATGGAATTCACGACAAAGCTATCAAGCGAGGACTCGCTTTCTACATCCATTACTTTTTTTATTGCATATGTTTTTTTTTTAGCTACGGCTAAGGCTCCATCTTGAACGATCTTAATTGTCAGCAACGATTAAGATTCCACTTTCTCAAACATGTTATGATAAGTTGTTTGTGGATTTTTTAATTTGAGAAAGTTTAAGTTATGTAAGTATTTTATATGCAAACTATAATGTAAAATAGTTTTTAATTTTATGTATGTTGTTTAATGGATTTTTAATAAACTCGTTGAATGTTTGTTGAAAAGAAAAACCGTCTAGAGACACCTTGTAAGGCTGCGTTGATTACATACCATTTAATTGGTCATTAACGCCCGGTAAATATTTTAAATTAAATAAATACTTGTCAATTCCGTTGAAAATTAAACCGAGTTTGGTCTTGAAATAAGCTGTGTCTACTATTTATTGGTATTACAAGAATTTATTCGCTTGTAAATTTCAAAGAACGTGTAATGCAGTTGAAAGATAAGATACAGCCTTCGATGCCTATTTTTTACGTCTTATCCGGTGAAATAATTACACACGATCAACGTGTTTCCTCAATGTACGAGACCGTGTAATTAAGTAAAGTATGTATTTCTCTTTCCCGGAACACCGCGTGCTCTGATCGCGATCATTTTGTTCGCTGGTGCGCATCGTCGCGTGGCGTCACTAGGCTCCGGCTTCCGTTGCGAGATGCCAAAGGAATAGCTGTGTCGTCATCAGACATTGAATATTCGTGCTTAAATCCATGACTCCTGTAAATTTTGAATAGCTCTGTCTTCAATTTGTCATCAGACGTTAAATATTCGTGTGTAAATCCGTGACTGCTATCAAATTTTCTATTTTGTAATATTTGTAAGTGAGTATTTGAGCGTGTGGTATCGTTTCGGTTTTGGGTTTTCCGGTGAGATGTTCTGGTTCAATGTTTACACTCCATCGTTTATCATCAATTTAATTTTCATATCATCCGCCATTTAATCGGTTTTATGGTTTTGTCGGAAATACTTTATATACAGATAAATGAAAACTACTTCTGCATATTTAATATTTATTTCAATTTAATTTTCCACGTTAAACGCAGCTCCGATTATCAATTATTCATAACACCGTTGAAACTGCGGTGACTCGTATTTAAATCTAATTAATTACAGCTGTTGGAACACGTATATGATAAACATGGTAATTTCAAACAGTAATCACTATTAACCCGCATCTTTATCAGCGTTAAATGCTTTTTAACAGCATTTCCAATACTTAAACTAAAATTTAAATGTTTTATGTCTGTATCCTCTATTGGTCGAAATCCTGCTATTAGCCTGCTATTGGTTGTTCGTTGAAATCAGGGCGCTCCAAATGCGCTCACTTAATTGGCATTACTTCTATCGATCGCTCCGTGTAATTAAGAGGTCAATTATAAATTCCCAATAAGGTTAATGAACTTAGTTAGCTCTAAGGTAGCGAAGGAAGAATTGACCCATTATCATTATTCAACCAAAGTACCATAGCGGTAAATCCGTCGTGCATGTTGCACTCATAGAAGGTTAAAGGCCAAGTATAGTTGAAGGGCGTACGGACTATAATGACGGGCTTGTGGTCGGATCTTTTTCCTTAAGAAAATTTTTCAAGATTTTTTTACCAATCCACAGAAATAATGGGGCTAGCATTTGTTTACGACTTAAAGTGTTCAGTCAACTCTTATGACCCTGGTTCCTGATTTGTAAACATGTTAACCGCATTGGATACGGAGTTACGGACAGGTTTTATCCTTGTTATTTAAATGATATTTGCTCGAATAACTTTCCAAGAACATATAATTAGCCCAAGTTAGCGTTCTTATTACGGTCGACTATCACGCACATAAAGGGTTAAGTGCTTTTACGAAGTTCTGAAAGGAGAGCAGCCTATAAGTGTTCTACGGCGTAAAGGCTTCCTTTGGAATCGGAACTTGTCCTTAAATTGCCCTACTGCAAGGATTCTAATTATCTTCACCTTATTGAATTTCTTCAAGAGCTTCGAAGTTCGTTTAGATAAGTTTGACTCTTAGGAATTGAATTTAAGAGTGAAAAAGGATCGAGTTGAAAAGAAATCAGAGATTACGTAAGATTTCTGTAAACGATGTACATTCGTGACTATTTTTGGGTCCCTAAAAACCTTTAACTTAAAAAAAAAAGACAAAAAGAAAGCTTCGTTTTCTACGAAAACGATATTTGATCTTTCGCTTTTCAAGAATTAAATGGATGTCCATTTGGTCTTGACTACATTTTTAAAACATTCAATATTTGTATCGATGCTTACTATATTATTTTAAAAATCAATTTCAGCTTATGATTCCAAAATAGATATTTCCGTAATTTATTCATAGATGTAGCTGAAAGACTTGAAGCAATCGTCTGCATCTAAATGTCCCAAAATGTAAAATAATCATACTTATCTAACATGCTTCGTGCGTTTGTCACATTTTTATACTAACCGCGCATGCGCGAAAGGTGCTCTATTAGATTAAATCTTTAGTTTGTGTACGCCGGTACTTTTATGTTACGTGACGGAAATTTCTTTTTGTTTATCACCAAATATAAAGGGTCAAAGTTTTCGAGTTCAGAATGTTTATGACTTAGACAGGTTATCGTTTTAGATTTTGTTGTTACCTGACGGCCGGGACAAAGAAAGGTGTGTGGATGTATAATTATGATGTATATGGTGGTTATAATATATATCATGGAGATGGTGTCTGTTGTTTGCTTTAACTTTGGGAAGTCGATTTTTTTCAAATAAGGGTACTAGCTCAAAATTAGCTGAAGTACCTATTACATGTAAACCTGAATGTGACCTGTAGAAAAATATCAAAAGTCACTATTTTTTGTAGCAATAAACATAAAAGTAAACTAAAAAAGTTTATGCTCGTTATACAATGTTATAAAAAAATTCTAAACTATTCGCTTAGCATTTTGTGTTTTCGGCGGCGAATACCTATCGTCTGTCCTTGGAGTTTAGTTTTTTATTCTAAAATCCTCGCCTGTGACTCATATCCTTTATGTTATACCTATTAAGTTAGGGTTGCCATATCAATGTATCAAAATCATATGTAACATAAAAACGTAACACAGCCTGTACATATCCCACTGCTGGGCATAGGCCTCTTCTCCTATTAGGGAGAAGGT
>DVXP01004248.1:0-10535 GCA_018235645.1 Junonia grisea
TATTGATTGTCCGTATATTATGAGGGAAACTACGGAACCCTTCATGCGCGTGGCTCGACACGCACTTGGCTGATTTTTTTGTATTTAAATTCAAAGAAGTTAATTTGTGAAAAGTACCTATTTAGTTATGTAAGAATTCATACCGTACTATGCGATAGTAATTTATGTATTATTAGGTACATGACGAGTAAAATATTTAGATTGATAGATAGTAATCAAATAATAATTAATATTGAATATTAAAATTAAATATGATTTCTTAGTTCACAAATAATTTTCGCGCGACGATATAAAGGTTGAAATAAGTTTTTAGTAGGAAGTTGGTATGGTTGGTAATCAATAAATCTCTTTAGAAATCAATAAATCAATAAATCTCTCTCTAAATTTATACTTAGGTATGTATAGTCATTATATAAACTGTTAAAGCCGCGCATATTAAAGCATTCGATACCTATCTCAGAAATATGAAGCATTACAAAGGTAAGTTTCCGGGAATTTTTAAAATTATGTACGTTAGAAATTAATGTGCTTATAACGAATTTATACTTTACCATTTCAAATATTTGCCATTCGCTTGTTACTTGTCAAGCGGAGTAACAAGGAAAACATAAAAAGTGAAAAAATCATAATGGCCGGTTTTGGATGCCACAATGTAAAAAAAAAATAAAATCAACAAAGTCAACAAAATTAAGGTATCATTTAATATATATTTAAAAATCCATATTCATTTAAAGGCTTTTAGACAAAAATTGATAGCGCTGACTTTCGCAGTCAGTTAATAAAATGTTTCAAATAATAGTCGTTTACAACCGGGGTAAATGTAAACTTAAGTAGAAATAAAGAAAATTAAACTGCAGCAAATTGTTTTATCGAGTCTACACAAAGGAAATGAATAACCGAAGTGACTTTCTATTGTGTCCATCTAAGTGTATTTCATTCAGAAGTCATTTTCTTTACACAGTTCAAGCGACTTGGGAAATTTGTTATGAGGACCGACGTACCTCAGCGGTCAAGCTCACTTTATTTCTTTTAATATTAGCTCCAGAAACTATTTGAAAAGGTCATAGAGTAATAACATTTTTCAATTTACTCTATTATATTAGATTTCCTATTAAAAACAAATAAAATATATCGTGGTATTTTCTTTGAGAAATGATAGAAATTATATTTCATAAAGAATACATAGTTTTTGATTACCTATTTATCTACGAAACATTGACGTATGAAATGTTGAAATATTTATTAACAATAATAAAATTAACATTCCAATAGTTAAATTGAAACAAAAATAAACAGTGCTTCTGTAGGAATACCCAGTTGACACTACAATAATAATTAGGTAGAGTTTCGAACGATCAATTTACATGTGTTTTGGTGAATGAACTTTATTAAGTAACTATCAATAAATTATGAAGTAATTGTCACTGTATTCATTTCTAAATGGAAATTAGGCTTGACTTTCAAAAAAGAACCTTCGTGTTTGGTTATCTATACATATAAAATGCTTTGTCCTGAATCATCCTGGTCTAATCTAATTCATTTAGCATAAACTTTAACAGATTTCATGTAAACGTGTTTCGTATTTTATTGAAACTCATTTAATAACAGGGTTAATACAGAGTGAAAGTAAGTTCGTATCACCTACCTATATGTATAATTAGGTATGTTGCCTGTTTGGCACCGACTTCAAAATGTTTTAGCATAAAAAATAATTTTAGTCCTTTAGCTTACTTTTGAAGTCGGTTTATAAAAGTTATTATATAATAAACATTTTTACAGTTAAAAACTTTAAAACCAAAATTGTTTCGATAGTCTATAAGGTATATCTTATGTCACAATATTGACGCAAAAGTTGATAAACTTCGCTGTAGCAGAGGCTTATAGTCTTCTCGTTGGCTAGCTGACGAAATATTAGAAACGTTTTTATTTTTTAATTAAGTGTTATTACATTTTTAGGGTTCCGTAGTCAAAACGGAACCCAAACGTTTCGCCATGTCCGTTTGTCTGTCCGCGGCTTTGCTCCGAGGTGCTTAATACTAGAAAGCTGTAATTCGGCATAAGTATACAGATGAATTACGCCAAGAAAGTCGTACAATAAAATCTCTTAAAAAATGGGTCTGTGAAAACCACTTTTCCGAGTGAAGAGCCATTTCCGAAATATTAAGCTTTAAAGTGTCAAGTTTTTTAGAGTCAAGTGTCCCCCCCCCCTTCTATCCACTACCCGCTGCTTCTAAAAATGTGGAAAAATTCACGAGAGTAGTAAATATAATTAATTTAAAAGAAAAATTGTCACGTATGTATGTAGGCTTCTATAGTTAACGAGTTATAGACAATCAAATTAAAAAATATATTTCTCCCAAATTTCATTAAAAAATATTAAGGTAAACATGTTACTTGTTACGAAATAAATTAATTTTAAAGATTATGATGGAAACTAAGGAACCCTTCATGCGCGTGGCTCGACTCGCACTTGGCCATTTTTTTTTATTTCAATCTCGTATTCGCAAAACTTTCATTAGATACGTAACTTTGTGTAGCTAAAAACTTTCAAAAACTGCGCTTTTAAAACTTTGCAGAAAATGTGAAAGTTATTTGTCGTATGTCATGTGAGTTGAATTGTGAGTGCTCGATGTTTTTATTATATCTGTAAAAGTTAGATAAAAGATTAAGTTTCCAAACGTTGCGTCGTTTCTAAACAAAGCAACAGCGCAGCTGTTGTCTGGAGCCGTTTCACAAAGGTGCCCGCGGGGCTCCGAGTCGAAACACACAAACTACGAACGTTTAACATCTGAAAACTAGTTACAGATGTAAAACGTTGAGCGAGTCAAACACGACAAAGTCAAGTGGAGCATAGAATTAAATAATCGTTCGACTTATGCTATAAATACAGTAACTAATTTAGCGTAGTTCAAAACAATCAAGAAGAGTTTTGCATTTACAAACTTAGATCTTTATTTTTTTTTTAATTTTTTTTATAATATACGGACAAATCACACAGATTGAGCTAGCCCCAAAGTAAGTTCGAGACTTGTGTTGTGGGATACTAACTCAACGATTCTAGATTTATAATAGATACATATACAAGACCGAGGCCAATCAGAAACAGATCGTTTTCCATCATGACCTGGCCGGAGATCGAACCCGGGGTCTCCACGTCCCAGACAGGCGTGTTTACCGCTGCGCCACGGAGGTCGTCAATTATTTATTTGTCATTTAATTTAAGATCGGTTGCAGGTTCAGTTTGAGCATTTGTTTGTATATTGTTTCTTCCAATAAAATCTTACTGAAATTGTTGATTGTCAAGCCTTTGTTTGTCCGCTATCGTAAGTAACCTAAATAGTGATTTCTCGAAATCGTTTCATTTTATTGGCTTAAAATGTCCAAAGCTATTTTGAAAAATGTACAGAATTTTATTTCCCATTTCTTTTTCGCTTTACATAATAGACTTCCTAAGATAGAGCAACAAATAAATAAGTATCCTCGTAGATTTATTCGTACGAGAAAAATACACCTTTCCTTTTCGGGATTAGGTATCCGTTGTTAAAGTGTTCTGAAGGATGCTTTTACTAAGCTTAACCTTTCATTTATGTGTCCATATCTTTTTTCTCTCTTTATGTTTTTATTTATTTAAAATTTATGGCTTAAAAATTGTTTAACATTTTATTATTAAAAATTTCGTGTATTAATACCTTAAAGTAACAGTTGTGCTTCAAACTCAGGTACACAATAAAATAATTACCTATTATTGAATTTGCTTCATAACTAGGTAAGAAATTTCGAATAAATTTCCTAAGTTTTTTTTTATTTATTTCAATTTTTTTATTTGGCTTATATCAATATTAATTTTTTGGTTTTAATAAATGGTGAAATGAACAAATATAAATTTAAATTTTTAAAAACTCCCGAAGTCCCGACATCGTATTCAATACGACTGGGGACTGAAATAACATTGACGTAATCGAAAACCGACGTTACAATACCATGACATTGAACTCTTGCAGATTCTTTCATAAATTACATCTAAAAATACACCTTTATTAGACACTTATTATAGTGTAAATTTATTTAAGTTATGTGCATGAGTTTTCATTTGAGACCTCGTTCGAGTATATTTCCAGACGTTCATTTATTCTTCTGTTACTTTTCACCCACAACCAATTTTCATCAAACATGAACATTTAGTAATGAAATATATGTAGGTATTTAAAACGAACTGCACAAACAGCTTAATGTTTAAGTTAAGAACTTTTAAAACAAATAGAAAGAGGAAGTCCTCTCAAGAGACGAACATCCAACGATGCTATCCAAGATAGCATAAGTTTATTATCGAACCGAACAATTATCTGATTCCATGCTCTACTTGACTTCGAAGTCAATAGTGTCTTAGAAAACGATTAACATCTTAAGTGAAAACGCAATCCTGCTGAATTACTCTCAGTGGTTGAATGGATGCAATGATATCCGATAGCTCCTGTGATGGCGTTGTTGATTCCATTGAGGACGGTTAATTGAGCTTCGACACTCCACTGTGGGCAGAGAATAGCTAGCTATTAATTGATCTTTGCATGCATACACCGAGCAATAAACATGTCTTTTGGTATTAAAGAACAATCATTTTAACGATAATCTTTATGAGTACCTATGAAAGTTTATGAGCGTGTGTATTATTTTCTAAATAAGAGAAAAGTTGAGGAATTTACGTGTTTCAAAAGACGCAATATTACGTTTTAGTATATACGCAACTTTTGACTAGTGATGAACCAAGATGGGCCCAGCCAAACGCAAGAACACAATGTTTCTCGAAAAGCTTCTCGATTTTTTAAACTTTATATTTTGGGTTTAATTATACCGGATAAACAATATTCCATAGATATCTGAAGATTTAATTGCATTGCTTTTATATTTTAGAGTTGTGACGTGTGAAGCCGTCCATAGCTCTGAATAGAGAACTGCCACGGTATGACCGGGCTACGGGCTCTAACCCCGCTGTATCGGTATTTTTTCTTTTGTTTTTTATATTTTTTTGATGAAAAAGTTCAATATCATATCCTGATCTTCCATCCCATGGAAGAATATGGATTAATACAAAATAATAAATTAAACAATAAGAAGTAAGTTATTTTTAAGAAGCACATTTAAGATCCAGTGGTTGACAAAGTAGTTTTTATTATACATATGTGATAAATAGGTACGTAGACAGTAATTGTAAAAAAATGAAACTTATAGCTATCCACTAGATAGCTAAAAATTACTAAGTACGTGCTGTGCTTACTTTCACTTCTACAATCGCGAAAACTATTATTTTATTTAACTGGCCTAGAGGAGTCTGTCGACCATAGCTACAATATCCTCCATGAAGAGGTAAATTGAAAGTTTACAATAGGATTACCTTTTCAAAGAAAATACGCCCCATGAAGAGATATTGAAGCTTTTATTAGTAACAAATTCTGTGCAATTGCATTTTCCACAATCTGCTTATTATAATAAGCTTACAAAGAAGCTCTTCCTTTGAAACCAACCTACGTATAGATATATGTATAAACGAGGTATGTAACAACAAAGGTATCCTATGTAGCACCTAATGCTGACGTGTAAGAAAATTTAATTTTAAATTATTTATCATATTTACTGCAAATAATGCTTAATATTTAAAAATATTAACATTGTGAATCCTTCTCCATATAAGGTTTTCGTAAAAATGTATAGGAAGATTTCGATTCACGTATTAATATACAGGGTCTTTGGTGGGTCGATGTCAAACATGAACCAGATAATAGAGTGATCTAAGAGGAACAAAATAAATACAACTTGCCTTATTACAAAGTGCCACGGTTTTTTGAGTTACTCAGATTTTTGTAAAAATTTAAAAAAGATTGATTGTTCTTAAAAATAATGGAACGTGGAGTGGTTGCATGTTATGCCTTTAGAGATAGGCAAAAGAACAAATACCTGCATACTTAATGGTGGTAAACATTATGAACTTCAATTTTGATTCAAATTAATAATTCACATTAAAAAATGTTTCGTAAAAATAAAAGAGATGTGAAAATTTAAGAGCGTTTTATTCTAATTATTGCGACTATTGTTACTATTATGTTCTTTTTTCCAAAAAACCTATTATTAACTAACAAAGTGTGATACACCATTAAAAATAAACTTAAACTAGTAAGTTTTTAACGTAGTTGGAATTGTTGAAAAATCATTTTATTAATGTTATTGAGGTGTGAAATTTGATCATAGTGCAAATAAAAATCACTTTAACAATTTTGAATTTTAATTTTTAATCCTTTTACAGAGTTAAGGATTAAAATAACTATTATTTCAAAATTATTAGTTACCTTAGATTAAAATAAAGATAAAATTATAATACACAAACGTTTTACATTTTTTTTATTTAACTTTTCTTAAGAACAATCGATCTTTTTTAAAATCTTAAACCTGAATAACTCAAAAACCGGGGCAATTTGTAATCAGGAAAGTTGTGTTTATTTTGTTCCTCTTAGATCACTCTATCATCCGGTTCAAGTTTGACATAGACCCAACAAAGACCCTGAATAAATATCTATATTGAGTTCAAAAATGATTTTTTTTTTCGCTATAAAACGCAATGTTCATTATTGGAGAAGTTATTTTTTATTTCTTGGAAATCGAAATAATGTATATCACTTGAGACTAAGAAAAAGACAAAAACGTCGGTTGTTAAGAAGCAAGTTATGATGGACTATTACGCAACTGCACGTACGCGTGGGCTTTACCTATTATTTGAATTAAACTCTCGTGTAGTTGTAGAATCGTTTGATCGAGGCAAAACGTGTCACACGTGTTTACCCTTACACGTGTAAGAAGAAATTCTCAAACTTCCGGCAACTTCTGTTTATTTATTTGTTGTTGATTTATTTCTGTTTTTGTCTTTAATTTCTCACTTCTATTAGTCCAGCAGTTGGACATAATACAGCAGTTAGGGAGGACGGGAGGAGGGGGGGTGGTCCGCCCCTGGTGTCACCATTTATACAGTGACACCCGATCATGTGCAAAAGTTTGTGTAAAATTGTACTTATCTTCCAGGCGCTAAATAAGATGTATGGGCGTTAATTGTCCTTAATCCCTAAAAAGGGGATGACCCTTTTCCAAAGTCTGTTATGAAAATTTAAAAGTAACGAAAAGTAGACAAAAAAAGAGATAGTAAAAAAAGGCTATCAGCAAAGTGCGTGACAAAAAATTAACGAAAACCAATAAAATGCAACATCGACTGCATTGCTAAAAAAAGATTTTCCACACAGGGCCTCAAGGTGCATATTATGTGTGTATGGCGTGTTACATTAGGTTTAAAATTTATTTATAGTTTTTAATATTTTATATATTATTACATTAAAAATCGCAGCAAATAACTTTGCGAACATAATAATTTATAATTTATAATTTATAGCTTTGAAGCCAACTTATCAGAAGCAGTAGTTTGGTTAGAAATCGAGTTCGCAACGCTTTGAACAGTTTTAGTAATTCCAACTCGGCAAAATAACTAATTTAACAAGTATTCAAGTAATCAAACCAATATATTGTGTAAATATAGAATTATCACGATACTTATAATGGCCTCTCACGATTTCTTTGGTTGGATTTGAAAAATTTGGTTGAACACTTAGAGACTTGACAGGAATTGAAAGGATATGTTTCCGAAATGTGACCTTTTTTTGTTGACGCAATGTAAATAGGGTAAGAGGGTGGAGGTCGGGTTATGTGAGACTGTACTGACTAAAACCCCCTGCGATGGCTACCACAGCACGGAAAACGGAGAGGCTACGGGATCGCCAGGGCCGCGCCGGCCCCCGGCAGCGCCTGTGTGCAGAACCTATAAAGCGCCTCTTTTTTAATGAATAGACTGAATAAGTCGTTTCTTAGATGAACAACAACCAGTAGAATAGAACAGGCAGGGTTTAGTAAAAGGTTTTCATCTCTTGATCACATTCACACAGTCAAGCAAACCATCGAAAAATATACCGAATATAATAAAAATATACATCCCCTTTATTGACTATGCCAAGGCTTTTGATAATCTAGCCATTTTTTATTATAATGTATTAAAAAAAATGGCACTTAGACCAAATATATACCATATTCGGTCTAAGTGCCATTTTTTTACATATATTATACATATGTTTTTGGAATCAGCAAATGTTTCTCTATCCAAGTATTAGAACAAATAGCCTTTCCGTCGATATGGGAATCTTTAAACCACCTGGGAATCCCAGAAACTTATATTAACATCATTAAATTAATTTATACCAACATTAAGGCCAGAATCCAGTTAGAAACACTTGGGAAGGATTTTGATGTCGATAGAGGTGTTAGACAGGGTGATCCCTTATCACCGAAGCTGTTCTCTGCTGTTTTAGAAAACATTTTCCATAATATAAATTGGAAAAATTTCGGTCTAAACAATAATGGTTCCACCTTCTTTAAATGGAACCACCTTCGATTTGCTGATGATCTGATACTATTCGAGGGAAACCCAGAAAACCTGCAAACAATGATACAAAACCTGAACGCTCGTGGCTTGCGGAGCCCTTTTCAGGAGGGCGAAGAATGGTCTCGCCCTCCCCACACCACTTGCTGGTGCGTACACCGGCAGTCCGGGGCCATACCGGACCGGGGTCCTCCTCTCTGCCGTATGAAAACGGATGCGTGAGACCCTCACGCACCCACGTCCGGAGGGACTGCCCTATTTATTCCTCCCCGAGCCCAGTGCTCGGTTTCGAGGCTGGGGAGACGACCCGCAGGTCGCCTCCGCCGGGCGGGATCGACCCTCTCCTGAGCCTGCCCCGCAGACCATGACGGTCTCACAGAAGTTGACAAGGCCCAGGTATTTTATGTATCTAGACACCTGGACGAGATCACCTCTTCAAGAGTAGGTACCTATATACCTATCAACTACGTACCCACCTAAAGTCTACTTACAGAAATTAATTAAAATTGGTCCAGATCTAGTCAAAATTTTCAAAAATAAAAACTGTTTATTCTTTAAAACTAATGTTATTCTCGAACGTCTTCTTCATTATTTAGTAATAATAAAACGAAAAACACTTTATATTTTTATCTTCCTTTTACAATTTTATAATGATTTTTTATTGACTAGCTTTGCCTAATAATATACCTATAATAATATTTTTGTCAGAACGATAAAAGATTAAATAGATATGAAAATATTTTTTTTTCTTTTAAGTACCTGTATGCATTTTATGAACTTGTAAATCTCCTTGTGCAAATTATAATTACCTTATAATTAAAGGGGTATTACGTTTTTACCATGAAATCGAAACACTATACCTACCACAATATTTCTTTTCATTTTCATTCGGGTGTCAATAATATCACCCATTAAACGAATGGCATTCAAATAATAAATTATGTAAATACATTAACAAGTGGGATTCTGATACTTAGTTGCCATCGAAACTCTTTAAATGTTTTGGCTTAATGACTAAAGTTTTCGGCATATCTTGCAAACAGAAACGTCAAAACTTT
This sequence comes from Junonia grisea, assembly GCA_018235645.1. Classification (NCBI taxonomy): domain Eukaryota; kingdom Metazoa; phylum Arthropoda; class Insecta; order Lepidoptera; family Nymphalidae; genus Junonia; species Junonia grisea. The sequence continues at coordinate 9,523 of DVXP01004248.1, forward strand.
TAAGACACGTAAAATTAATTAGATAAAAACATTATTTAAGAAATCTTTCTGAAATGAAACCTCTCAAATGAAATGTAACTTTCTTGAAAAAACGAAATCATATTCTGAATGGTAAAAGTTGATTAATACAATTACCTAGTAGAAAGAAAAAACAATTTTTTTTATATTTAGTATCGCAATCAATCAATACATATTATAAAACAAAGTCGCTATCCGCATCTGTCTGTCCCTATGTATGCTTAAATCTTTAAAACGCAACGGATTTTGATGCGGTTTTTTAATAGATAGAGTCATGCTAAGGAAGGTTTTTATGTATAATATATACATAATATAGTAGAGGAACACTGATAAATTTAGAAGTTTCTAAAGTGATGTCGCAAATAAGCACGTCTTTTGCGCCTATATTGCAAAACGCTGGCTGAACCCTACGAACTAGACCAAAATAATGTACTACAGTATTGTCCACCTTAAAAAGTTCAACAAAATAGTCCGCGATGGTCTATGTCTAACTCTTAGGGATAACCCATCATAACAGCACGTAATTTAAGTGAATTTTTCCGCAGATTTTACGACTTTAAAATGCAGGGACGTAGTGTTTTGCGGCACTGCGGCGCGCGATAGGACCCCGTCATAGAAAGTGAATAACGCCAAAAAACTCAATTTTCAAAACAAGGGAATTTCAAAATATAAACTATATGGGAGTAAACTTAAGAATGTATTACATTATTTGTAGAAATATGAAATTTGTAACTGCTGTCAGCTATTTAGTATATCAATTCAAAGTTGACTATTTACGCAAATCATTAATATTATCCGTTAACCCGCGCGTGTTTATTGATAACTTTACAATATTTACCTATTTGTACACTTGTAATAATAATAACCTTCAATCAAATATGATGAATGAAATATACTTTATTGTACACCAAGGAAAAAACATAAAATTTTAAAACAGAAAAAAACAATGTCAAAGAGCATACAATCGGCGGCCTTATCGCTAGAAGAGCGATCTC
>DVXP01004249.1:0-10535 GCA_018235645.1 Junonia grisea
AATACCATTGAAAGTTTGTTATTACTTATATTCTAAAGCAAAAGTCTTACAAGTGTTTAATTACATATTTCTGTTCCGAAAATTGGTCATACAAAAATGTTCTGTCTTCTAGTACTTCTAGACTCAAAATGTTCTGTCTTCTAGTCATCTATATTTAAAAAATCGGAAAGTACCAGGCAACTGTGTTGTAGATTTTTTTCCACCGGTTTACCCCTTTCATATCCATTTTTCTTAGATTTCTTGATACATTCTTATTGATGGTATATGATTGACTGTAATATTAGTTAATCAAGAGGCTCAATAATCAGAAACAAGATATCTACAGCTAACCAATAGGACAGTAAATTTCAATTAAGCTCATTACATTATTTGTTTAGTATTCATTACCTAATTATACCGAATTATACAAAATCAGTACCGAGCCTAAATATCCCATCAAAAATGAAAGTCTAAAAAAATTTTGGACCACTCAACAAATATTATATTCAATATCAACATATCAACAATAACAGAACGTTTAAAACTAAAAACCCATTACGTAAAACAGTACCAAGTTCAATGCATCAGAATTGAATAGACCGCATAAATAACATCGGCAACAATCCTCTTAAATTAAACCCTTAATATGCTAAAAATGTTTTAATGATCCAGAAGCAGTTTGATAGTAGTAAATCAATGAATCGGCGAATAAATCAAGATCGCTATGCTGACGTTACAATTTAGCAATTTACTTGTCAACTTGATCTAGACCCATTACTAGATTCGTCTAAGGTATAAGATTAAGCGGGAATTATGATCGTTAATTGCCGGGCCGATTTCTCTTTAGTAGGGGATCGTTGAGGTGTATTTACTTGGACCACATATGTTTTGTTTTTATTTCAATTGAACGTCCATTTTATTTTGGACAGTTGTTGTCATGTTTTGTGGAGTGTTAAAATATTGTTGTAATATTTATTTTAAATTGACTAGTTTTAGTATTGAATATTCGTGTAGGTCCCGGACAAAATATGGAAAAGCAATGAGAAAATTTTAAGATTTAAAACATGTAAAATAATGACACTTGTTTTAGTTGCATTCAGGTACTGGACAGGACAGCGTCTGTAGGGTCCGCTAGTCACTAATAAAATAATATTTCACAAAAAACTATCTTGTCTAACGTTTTTCTTATGAAATTCCTATAGGTATATAGGAATATAATAAATTTAACATATATTTGTATTATAACAAAACTATTATTTACGCCATCATAGATAGCTATTAAGATAAAATCGCCACCGCTCATGAATTGGGACACCGCATAAAATAAAGAAATTTCTATAGCAGAGTAGTTAGTAATTAAAATAGTGCAAAAAGCCACATTTATCCTACAGCCTGTGGCTAACAAATGCGTCGCTCTCATTAATAGCCTCGCCTGTTTAGCATTCAAGGGATGATTAAGGGAATTGTGCACTCACAATGAAATAGTTTAAGATAAATCTTGTATTTAATAGGAAATGCTTGGAGATTATAGGTTTTATGTAGGCGTTGATTGCTATTATTATTTGAAATTAAAAAGTTATCGTAAAGATAATAGTGGAATATTTATAAAGGACAGACAGGTGTAATGATTTTAAGTAAGTCTCTTGGCATAGTTGTAGCAAAATAAAATTGAATATTGGTAGGTACTAATACATCGAGCGCGGTAGATTGTCCTATACAGTCATAATAATGTAGATCATCTACAATGACAATTATTCCTCTCCAAAAGTCGTTCCGGAGTTTTGCCGGAACAAACAGACATATAAACATTTTTAAAAATCGCTGTATCGTATAAACATTTGTATGCATTTAATAAAAGGATGCTATTTTGATATTACAAACAGACACTTCAATTTATTTATATGTATGTATGGAAGAACAATAGAAAACGATTAAGTACAATTATTTCAAGTTCATAGCCATCGCACTGCTGGTGTAGTGGTATCATGCAAGATTCCCATTCTTGCGACCCGGGTTCGATTCCCGGGCAGTGCACTGACTTTTTTTCTCAAAACACACGTAAAATTTGCAAGTATATTCGCTGGTGTTTTTTTTTATTTTACAAATACATTTAATATTCATTTAGGTTTATTGTTCACATCAAATTTTTAAAAATAGTATTTTTTGTCATAAATAACATAATTATAGCTAAAATAACATATAAATACTTATTGCTTCTACTTTTTTTATAAAAATATCGGGCAAACAGGCAGGTTGGTCATTTGGTGTGAGGTTTTCACCGCCGCCAAATAGTACATATTTGCATGTTGAAAATTAAATAACTACAAATGCGTTTCCATCAATAGGGTATAAGAAATGCGAAATTGAGAAGAAGGTAGGAAGTAAGAGAAGGACTAGGAAGATAAATAAGGCCCTTATTTATCTTCCTAGTCAATACGATAAAAATCTTCAAACTGTAAGTGGCTTCAAATGAGAACACAGCAGAATGCTTCCAGCGATCCCGTGATGCTCCAAAAGCGGTGTGGCATAGATGTTGGTTTTTAGTGGGCAGGCTGGTTGATTGATTTACCAGGAGTCCCACATACCCGCCTAAGTACACAACTCGGGATGCGTAAGTGCATTTCCCAACAATAAAAAAAAGTGGTTTCAAATGAGATTGGGAATGCAACTTATATTTAAAGTTAACTCATAAGCATTTTATTCTGCATGTGAAATTGCATAGGATTAGAATATTATATACGGCTACTGCCTACTAGTTTGCTAATATAATAATGAGTATTCTGCCACCTTTTTTCGTTATATACTTTTTGCAATCCTTCATACAAATTGCAGTAGATGCCGCGGCAAATAAATAATTCAATGAGCAATATACTCAAAGAAGAAACACAAAAAAAGAGAAGCAACAAGTTGGTATTTGTGGTTCCGTAGAATAAAACTGTAATTTAACGTACCTATACGTGTGTTATATGGACAAAAATAACGTAAAGTTATTTTGTCATTCACTAATAGAATAGAAGTTGATTTTATATTTTGGACATTATTAAATATTAATTCATATTAGGTAATTTTAAATATTTCGTATATTTAATATACGAAATTCATTCAGTATAGTCATTTTGTCTATCGGTCTTTCTGCCTGCCTTATCTCGAGGGACTGAAATAAGCCTTTGGCGTGATAATACAATAAACTTATGAATTCATTGAATGAGCCATTTTTTTTTCGAAATACCTCAGAATTAGGTGCTTTTACCCTATGCACAATAAAACGGCCCTTTCCATACCAATCAAAGGGAACCCTAAAAAATCTTCTCTATTTGGATCAGACCCTCTTTTCACAGGTCGTAAATAAGCATCAACTTAAGATCTAAGTGTCGATTCAATTCCAATGAGCGTCGGGTGAAATTAATTCCGCCGGTCATTAGCATCGCCAGGTGTATCTCGATATGGTCTTATCGTTCCGGCTTATACGTTTCAGTCATTTTGAATAGATTCACATAGATAGTAACGTAGTTGCTTAATTTGTAATCGTGGTAGAACATCCCGTGTTTTCGTATTTTCTTTTGACGTCTACATAAAAGTAAAACTGCCGATAATTTTTTAAGCTTATTAAAAATCTATATATATATATATATATATTGAAAATGAACTGCTGTTCGTTAGTCTCGCTAAAACTCGAGAACGGCTAAACCGATTTAGCTGATTTTAGTCTTGAAATAATCGTGAAAGTCCAGGGAAGGCTTAAACGGTAAAAAAATGGAAAAATCGAAAACAAATTACTATTTAAACATGTAAAATAAAGACGCTATAATGACACTTTGGTTGACATGACAACGTCTGTCGGGTCCACTAGTTATACTATAAAAATATACAAAACGTACAAATATTATAATATTCACCTATTTAGCATTTTTCACAATTATGCCAAACACTGAAACGAACGTGCTCGGGGATTTTTATTTCAGCAGCGAAGTGACAAACAATATTTACGTTTGCTTTCATCGAACCTATCAATTTACCTTTTACTCGACGACGCATCATTTATCAATATTTGGTTAATAAACGAAACGAACGACAAAAGAGACATAAATCGTATATGCTTTTGTCATGAAAAATAGGATGCATCGAGATTTAAACATCCGCATCATGATCCGTGCGGAATGATTTATTCATGACGCATGAACACCAATCACGCAGATGACATCAACAATAGCTATCAAAACGCACGTGAATAGTCCAATAGTCCGGTCTGAAATACCTTCACATACATAATTGCGTAAAGATTCATGCATGCTAAACAATTCAGTTCTGCATGCGTCATTCGCCATATTAGTGAAGTGCATGTCCTTAATTTATATGACAAAGTTGTAGGTGCAACCTTTAATACAAAGTTGATTACCTTTTTTTATTTTAAAAGAGTAATTATTTTAAAGGCTATGTTGTGAACATAACAAATTAAGAAGCAAAATTCTCAGAATTTGAAAAGAAAAAAGAAGAAACCAAAGATTATTTTCGTCAACATCACACAGCAAAAACCTTCTTTCAATTTAAAAAAGGTATAAAGGGAAACTTTCGCAGCTGTCAAAATGGAAAATAGAAAAGGAACCGCGTACAAAATACACGGAAAAACGACGACGAACGAGACAAGTTTTTGCGTCGAAAACACGCAAGGCACGCAGAACTTTTTGCAGTAAAAATAACCATTGCAAGTCTGGAATATTCAGACTCACCACAGCTTTATCGTACACCTGGGTGTTTGTGGAGATCTGAAGTTAAATTACAACTTCACAACTAACGAAAACCTGTATTTTCATAAAAGACCAAAGCAAAGAAAGTTTGAATAAATTCTCTCTAACTTCCTTGGTACCTACGGAGTGAATTCGTTCGCTTTCGAATTCTAACAACATTTGAGACATAGATATACGAGTATGTAAGACCAAAGTTTCATGTTTTGTTGTTCTTAAATAACTAATATATTCTTATAAACGCATACGAACGTGATGTATCTTCTCAACACGGCGACACCTACACGTCAACACCGGTATTATTCAAAACAACTGCCCATCCCATATTCGTTGTTGTCAGCTTGTCACGTTGATTGTCGTCTGTCACCATTGATCCCTACTTGGAAGTAAGGGCGAGACCTACATGCATTTATTAATGAGTTCAAAACAAGAAATAGGTACTCGATAATTTCGCAACTATTGAAATCCTTTTGTCTAGTTAGTTCCGGTTCTTATCGTATTCGATGTAATATTGTTTAAAATATATTCAATAATTTATAACTCTCTCGGCTCGAATTAAACAATTAAACAAAACTGCTTGTCTAATTTTAAGTCCTGATCTACTTATTTGGATTTAATTGCGTATTAAATGATCTATCTAGAATTGTAATGTTCACTTATCGTAATATTTTATTAGAACAAAGTTAAAATGAATGCATAGTACATCATAATATACTATAAAAATACACAAAACGTACAAATATTATAATATTCACCTATTTAGCATTTTTCACAATGCCAAACTCTGAAACGAACGTGCTCATTTTGCAATATTCTGTAGTTGTAGTTACGCTTATTTCAAAGGCTAGAAAAATATTATCAAAATTATGATGATTATATCTACCTACAACTTTCATCAACATTCGATGATAAAATTTCACGATTTTCATTTGAAATTCGAATCGCTATTACTTAAGATCACTTATCCTTATTAAGAAAAACCTCAAACGTCATTTAGTGGTAATAAGGTCAGTAGATATGAGCCGATTTAGGTTTACTAACTACCAATGGAGTCATCGATATATGTTTTTAAAGATATACTCGTATCATAGCTCGATAGTCCTTCTTTTTTATTAAGAACATAACAGCATATAAATTATATGTACCTACAATTATGCTTCTATACTGATTGTATTGTGATAGAAGCCAAGCCGGACCAAAACTAATATGCACTTTTGAGAAATATCCAACCATCCTTAACCATTCCAATCCAACATGTTCTGAATAATTAATATTAAGTTTATACAGCAGCCGAAGAAGGATTACCACAAATTGATGGCTTTGAAATACAGTAGCAGTTTCTCGGATCTGAAAGTTTATTGCTGTTTCTTCGTAAGTATGCAGCGCCAACGGGTTCGCTTTATCGTTAGAGTTACACTTGTGGGGTGTGGTGTGACGCGTCAGAAGCGTACCTATCGCTTTGCGTGCATCTACATTAAACGAGCGAGTGCTTGAATCACTATTCAATTAAACATTATTTTTATGTAAACAGACATAGCATCTTTTCTTGTTCTGTCTGCATACAAGAATATTCTTAGAATGCTCGCTCGCTTGATGTAAACCGCATTATAGTGTGCAAACGCTTCAAGCATTATCAGCCTACATTTCATGCAAAAATTCTAGTTCTTACTTCTCATACTTGCTCGTTGCTATTTTAGTATAAACGAAAACGAAGTAATGCTCTTGTTCTAGCTTTACCTCTATGTTCGTTTAGCCATAGTGCACCCTCATACATTGAGTATAGTTAGACACTATTCCCGCGTGTTGTCGCTGTGTCCACACAAGTGTAACTCCAGCATAAGACAAGACAGCCCTGACTAATGTCCTGTCACGAACGTCTTTTATATCAATTTATTCAGTGAAGCGTCATCTAACAATTCTTCGTACAAAGTGTATGGCGCATGTTCAATTGTCCAAGCGCGAATACAAGGTGTAATAAAAATTTATCGTTTAAAATTGATAAACAGTCAGACGATTAAGGAATTATTTTTAGTAGGACCGTAATATGAATAGACAGCAAACAAAAATGACATACCTACAAACTTTGTCGATCTGTCTAATATGTTTGCCGATTATAAAGAAGTATATATATATAGAAGTCTGAAATAATACGTGCTTCTCATTTAAAAAAAATCGGCCTCTAAAGGACAACCAAAACAGCACTCTCAAAAAATTATAATTTGCATACTAACAAATATTTTTCTTTCGCTCCACTTCCACATTTTCTTCAACAGGCCACATCACACACAAACGAAGACTCAACCAGTAGCTCCTAATAAGCAATATAAATTGCCAAAAAGACGCATTAACGTTATAATATACGTTAAACGAGTATAACACGAGTAGCGTATGTCATTAGACGCTCAGAAGCATTATAATAAGTGTACTTGGCAACGTAATTACCGCGGCCTAAAACGTAATAGCTAAATCATTCCCACTTATGTGTCGGATCCGGATTTTAAACGGATGTCGGCGTTTCTATACAAATCTACGATTTTTAATCGGGCGACAAGTGTGAATAGCTTCATATAAAATGTTCTACCACTGGAATATCCGATTGGAACCCGCATCCGACAAATTACAAGTGGGAACGAGCTCAGTCGTATCGCAATAATGTGTATCTTGAGTTGGTAATAGAATACTAAGAGTAACGTCGGTTTTGCGATTTTCAAGGATGATGATGGGTTTACCATTTTAGAAATAATTAACTTTAAACATATTAATTTGTGTTACTAAAATAAATCTACATATACCTGTCATTAGATACCTACTCCCTAATAGGAGAAGAGGCCTATGTCCAGCAGTGGGATATGTACAGGCTGTGTTACGTTACGTTTACCTATCTAATAAATAAAACATATAAAATATATAAACAAATGTCAATCAAATTGGCCAATGATTTATATCGTATTTCATAATATTTTTTGTCATGTATGTCATCGTCAAAATATTCATATTAAGGTGCTGATAATGATAAATGCTTACTGAGAAAAATGACGTACCACTCCATTTACTTTTAAAATTGATAAATAGTATCTGTTGATTTGTATGTCAGTGGCGCCTCTTATCTTAATACGTTACGTAAAACTTTAAGGGATTTGTCATAGATAAAATTTATTTGTGATTCAAAAATACTCTCTTATTGACATTGAAAATAAAAAACGAGACTTATCTTTAAAATATTTTATCGCAAAGGATTCACATAAATTGCTCATGCATTCTATACGGTAATATTTACTAGACATTTATTAGATAAAGCTTCCGTCAAGTGTTACATTGAAAGAGATTGCACACGTCAAAACATTAGTCACTTGGCGAAAATAAATAGATTTCTAGAATAATAGCGTAGTAGATTTCTGAGAACATTCCGCCATTTTATATGACTCTACAATAGAAATAAAACATTTTATAACGAACTAAATTTCACCCGCGATTTGACCCGTCTATACACATAGGTATGTCTGTTATTCTGATTATATGATAAACTAGCTGACCGTCCCGATTTCGCACGAGTCTAACTTTATTGAAAATTTAATACAGCCTATAATCACCGGAGATAGAGTATCTTCCCAACAGTGAAAGAATTTTTCAAGTCGGTCAAGTAGTTTCGGAGCCAATTCAATTCAAACAAACAAACAGGCAAATCTTTCCATTTTACAATGTTAGTTTAGATGACTGTTAAGCTCCATCAAAATCTGTTAAGTAGTTTTGACGTCATTGGCGAAAAAAAAAACTTCAAATCAGACTACTAGAATATTACCTTCACACAACAACAAACAAACTTTTTCAACTTTCATTGTATAGAAGTTTAGAAGTAGGTATAAACACAAAAATGCGACGTATATCAATGACAGAGGGAGCTCAAGCAAGTGCCACGTATATCGTAAAATAAAAATAAAACCGTAATGATCCGCTGAAAGAACTTCTATTTTCATAACCACAGGCCATTAAACCAAAAAATAGATTGTACTTGAACGACTTCGTAATTTCGCTTAATCCTTATTTTTTACTCCTTTGTACGAAATTTAAGAAATATTTTAATCGCGCAGAATTATGGTTTTTTAGACTTCAATGAAAGTAGAAATGGATATTTCTTTTTGTGAAGGCTGAATTTAAAGTAGCTATTTACTTTTTCTTTTTTAACTAATAAACGAAACATAAAATATTAGATTTTCTTTTTAGGTGTAACTGCTATTTTGATATGGGCTAGATTACCTACTACTTAATTTATTTCTTACTTTACTAAAGTTGACGAAAATAGATAATATAATGGTGCTGAAACACGAGTACCTACGTATACGTAACAATTAACACAACCTTTTGGCAACATTTTCCCCTAAAATAAAACAAACCCTCAATCTCAAATGTTAACAAAACAAGCTGTTCCAAAACAATTTCTATATCTTCAACAAATGTAATAAATAAACCTAAGAGACATCATTTCGTACGGACGGACGGACCAATTTATCAGGCACACGATTACGTACACTTCTAAGAACAGTTTGCACCTTATTTGTTCCGCTGTTCACTACTAACAATGCTATCAGTGGTTTTAAAAAAACCGTTCCCGATTTGAGGAAAAAGGGTTTATAAAATAAGAAAATGGGTCTATTTTTACACTTTCGCCGCTTAACACTAATTGCTTTAAGTTTGAAATGTGCTTTATTTTAATGGACTCTTTTAGGAACTTTGAAATCGGTTTTAATCTAAAAGTAACTTTTAACGATCTAAAATGAGTTATAATATGTATTCAATTACGCATGTAACATAATTATTTGATAATTAATTTAGGTCTTCATTCTTGCGTAGTAGTAAAATAACTTAATTGTTATCATTAATCCGTTCAAAGTATTGCACAAAAATATTAGTTTTCAGGTCCTTGCAACCTCGGTACTTAATGCTTGGCAACCTCCTCAACGTCTCTCGAAGACCATAAATGACTGTCTTTTCCGGTGTTTATCACGAACAACTATTAATACCTAATGATCTTCTTTAATACCTAATTATCTTGTTGGGGAAATTCTTCCTATCTAAACAGTTACTGGCTTTTCCTCAAAGGTCGCGGAAATTGAATGCCACTGCTGCTGAACAACAATTAATAAATAATCTTTTAGCTTCAAACTAGAAGAATAAGAAGATGCTGGAAAATAAGACTTTGAACTACGAGGAGGAGGAGGACATGTACATTATTTGCCGTATATAAAATAATATAAAATCCAAACGGACATTTTTTGGAAAATATATCGTGAGCTAAATCATTTAGATTTTTAAGTGCATCACAAAATAAAATCGTTTTATGAATAATAATTTAAGATATATCGCTTGACACACGCTTGTACATACCTTTTTAATGACGCACAAAAATCACATGCCTAAACGATATATGTATTTCAGTACACATAAATCCTAATGTTTTATGTAACTCATGTGCTCAAATCTTTACGGTTAACGTTAAATTTTTGGTAAAAGTTGCATACTAAGCTATTTTTTATCCCCGGACATAAAGGATTTCCGGAGATATTAAAAAAACTTATTTCCATATTCTGCGCAAAGCAAACGAAGTCACTACAACGCTTGTGTGCATTATGCTTACACTTTTTAAGCAGCTCTTAACTAAAATATATGCAAAAAACTGAAATATATTATAATAATAGCTACATTTTTCAATAAAATGGGCTATTTGACAATAATAAAAATTATGATAAATCTACTGCCATCCGCATAGATTCGGTCTTTTAGAAGCAATCTATATTAATAAATATCAAAAATATATAA
>DVXP01004250.1:0-10534 GCA_018235645.1 Junonia grisea
GCCGGGGAGTCGTCGAGGGGGGGGGGGTGCGGAGGGGGAGGGGCGGGGGGGGGGGGGGGCGGGGGGGGGGGGGACACTTGACTCTAAGAAAATTTGACACTTTGAAGCTTAATATTTCTGAAACTGTTCCTCGTTCGGAGAAATAGGTTTCCCACACTTATAATATTTTTAAACGACCTATCCAATAACACCCCACACCATGGGAGAAATGAGAAAAAAAAATTTTAGTTTCACTTTACATATACACCCCAACAAAAATTATTTTTCATGATTTTATTGTACGACTTTCTCGACGTGATTCATATTTATACTCATGCCGAATTTCAGCTTTCTAGTATTAAGGACCTCGGAGCAAAGCCGCAGACAGACTGACAGACGGATATGGCGAAACTATAAGGGTTCCATTTTGACTACGGAACCCTAAAAATGACATCGACTTCAAAAAAAGGAAATTAACTAGAACATATGAAAGAAAAGTTTTTGAGGTTGTGCGATCTAAGTTTTTAGTAAATTTTAATTTTAAACAAAAATAGTGTCAATAAAAATTTCTTAAGCTATGCCGTTGCACAAGCACGTTCCATTCCATAACTCAAAAACTACTGAACCGATTTTGATGAAACTTGTACTATACCCTAAGTTGGAGCAAATCTAAGTCACTAGTAAAATAATCATCAAAATCGGACTGGTAGTTTTGGGGATGTGAGCGAACAAACAAACAAATATATACATATACAGACATACATACATACTCAAGAAATTACATGATTTGAAGCTGATAAAGACTAACATATCCAAAAACTAAGCAATTCTGACAATATTACATACATACACATCGGATTGATAATCTCCTTCTCTTTGAATTCGATTAAAGAAACGTTGCATTCAATTGAGAACCTCCACCTTTTTTAGTCCGTTACGTAGTAACGTACGATACAGGTACATTAAAATGTTTAGTTAACAATATTTCTATATAATGTACTATAATAATACCTTGTACATACATTACCGAAACAACTCCTTTATACCCTCCGCGGAATTCGCTTCTTCGAAAGGATGTTGGAGATTTATGTTCTCAACGACCAATAGTGCCTTCAAGAGAAGAGTGAATAGGCACTTTCTAGGCAAGCACGTACCATCCTAGGCGTCATCATTACTTACCACCAGGGCCCTTATTCTCTATGCCAAATCAAAACGTATGTTGAAACATGTTATTGTCTTAAAACCGTATTCTCTATGACATTGTGAACTTGAAATGTCACGTTACGTAGCGCGTTTCATGCTGTCAAATAAGTATTTAAAAAATTATTAAAAAATAAGCCGATAACTTTTTTTGAAAGATTGTTAATAGAAACGGATCGTGCCATCTCCAAAAAGACAAGAATATCACTATCTATGCTATTTCTTACGTTTTCAAGACGTGTGCTTACAAAATACTGTTTCAAGAAGACGTAACGTGCCATGGTAAGATCGTTTGACTAAAACGATATGACGTCATCCGTTTTGGGTACGTTCCGTATCGTGACATAGAGAATACGGGCCCAGGTCTGATAGACGCCAAGTGCTTGTATGCCACGCTTGGAGGCACATCTGTGTCGCCTATAACGATAGGTGTCATCACGTCTATTCGCTTACATGTTCACAATAATAATGACTTTATATTTAACTTTTTTCTCATATGTATTACCTTATATAGGTATCTATATATCTATGTAGATAAAAGAAATATTTAACATAAGATGAGTCGACAGGAATATTCCTTCCTTCAAATGAATTCACGGAAAAAAAATTTCAAAATTCCATCTCTAAAGGGTTGATTTCCTATATATACAAAGTACTCTGTGAGGGTTGAAAATATAGGTATGCAGTAAGTTGCGAGCAACTGCAAGTATCTTTATACATTTATTTCGTGTACCTCAAAAACTGCTTGACAGATCTGGATCAAATTTTATATTTAGATAAGGTCCTTTTATGAAGTTTATTTGGGTCCACAAAATTCAATAAGTTTGTGCCAAGATTTTAATCAAACTCTGGATCATTTCGTTAGATGAGCATTTTGGTTACCTTCAGTATCGGTAATTATTGGGGGTTTGGTAATTATTGGGGGTGCCGAAGGCTGACCTGGGGGCGGGGAAATTGCAATTCGACGGGATGTTCTAAGAAACCAAAGCTTAAGCAATAAATCTGTTGATTAGATACAACCTCTTCTTTTGTTCACAGGCGATTACTTGGACATACGCCAAATATTATAATGACTGGTTTTACTTCCGGCAAATGATTAATCTTGTGAATTAATGTGCATTATGATACCAAAGGCTTTGAAGGCAATTATTACGTAATCTCATATGGGAGACCATTGGGCATGAACGCCCTGATTTTGACAGATTGTATAGTCGTAGAACCATTATTTGCCGTGGAAGATCACAATATTGGCTTTTGGATCAGCAGTTGCACTGACAAGTAATTATTATTAGTATTAAAAAAAAAGTTGCGCCAATAAATCGTCAATTGGGCAAAGTCGGAGTGGCCACGTAAAATAAACGTTGGAATGTAGTATTATCGATAGTTTTGCGTATTTAGCCCTCTATTTAAAATTGTTTAAATTTGCAAATTATTGCCACAATAAGCCTTGGTCTTCCACGCTGGTCACCTGGTGGTCCAATTATGACCACTGCATCTTTTTACTCATTGCAATAATTTTTTCCTTTCTGGGATTTTAATCTTGAAAATTTATAGTATTTTGATAAAAATATTATAAATGTATGTGGCAGTGTAAGTAATTTGTATTTGAATTAATTTAAATTAATGCTCTTTTGTTTTGAAAAATATTATTCTTCTGCAATTTTTATCATCCGCAAAATATTGCTAAAAGGGATATAAAGTGAATAAGTACTACTTTAATTGTTCGAGAGTCAGCAAACTTACGAGATTGTGTATTGTGTATATTAGCACTGCGTTAAAAAGGAGAAAAGGATATAACAGCAAAAAAAAAAAAACAATTCTTGTTTGAACGCACGTCGCAGCATTTTAGAGTTAAGTGAATAAAATAAGCGGCTCTTTCATTTTTCATTTCGTCACTCATCTCGAATTTAAGAGAAGAAAATCAAATTAATGAAATTTAGGATTTTAAAAACGGACATACAGAATTACTTTAATATTTTAATTGTTGTATGAATAAAATCAGCAGAGGAATTAAAAACCTCATGGCCTGAGCTGTCTCCTTTTGACAGCACACAACACTTATATTAATTTTATTTATTTTCTATATTATAAAGCCTTTTCTCTGTCACGTTGTTTTTTTATCTTGTGTACAATATTTTTTCTTTATTTTTGTCTTTGTGTACGTCAATATTTTTTCTTTCTTTCTAAACCATTACAGTTATGGAAATTAAATAACAATTTGTAGATGAATCGACCACGCGCGTTTGCGACGGTCTGCTTTGCAGCTTCATATAAAGCGGTGACAGTGAGCACGGGCACATTTCCTTAACGACTCTTGCGCAGGTGTTTTCCTTGTAGTGACAATATGGCGGCTATTTTTGTAAGTTTTTTTTTATTAAAATAGTTATTAGTGGCTTATATGGATAATAAGTAAATTGGAAAATGGAACTACTCTAAACGAGATTGTCACATTTAAAACGATAACAAAAAGGATTATTAATTTGATTGATATTTTTGTGTGTTTTATATTAACTTAAACAGTATTATACTTTATGTGTTCCAATTGAAATTTTAAGAAAATGGTCTCTTCTAAGGGCTTTATATTACCTAAGGGATGAAAATTGTAGCTCCTTAAGATAACTATTTAAAATCGGTTAAACTTTTTTATTATAAGTCTTTATGAAAAAGTTATTATAAGTGTTTGTTGATACATATAAATGTTACACGTGTTTGAGTGACTTGATGTCCCTAAATTCTAAAAAAACGTGCACATAAGTGAAATTCAATTTCGACATAATCGTGGCCGCACGTAATGCTTGTAATATTTTCCGCGTAATAATAATTTTAATATCAAATCAAAAATATAGTGACATAGCGGGAATCGAACTCGCACGTTCCACCGTACCGTGGCAGTGCTCTAACCTACGTATCCATCTAAGCTATGCAAGGCAGGCTTCACACGCCGCTTTTGTGTCGAAGTCTCAATGTGCCGCGATATTTTTCTTAATTATTGTTTTTATGTTATCAGTTTAATTTTATTACCCCACGTGTGGAATAACATGAAATAATAAATAAACAATTATGCATTATGCAATAGGTCAAGCACTAAAGTCTTGTAGCAGCGTCGACATTGAAGCTTTACTATACTTAATGAATCGGGCGGTTCAGACGTTACTTTGCGGAATTCCATGTTAACAATTTTTTTATTTTGCTATATTCCGCGAAAACAACATGAAAGTATGCGAAAAAACGTTGCGAAATGTTCGCGTAACTGTTATATTGGTAACAATTTCTGAGGATGTACGAGAGAAACGTAGCTAAAGTGTTTGTGTTTACTTACATCGTACTAGATAGTAACATATCCTACTGCTGGGCATAGGCCTCTTCTCCTATTAGGGAGAAGGTTATGGAGCTTAATCCACCACGCTGCTCCACTGAGGGTTGGTGGATATATATGTGTCAGAATTTCTTCCGACACATGCAGGTTTCCTCACGATGTTTTCCTTCACCGCTGAGCCCGAGATGAATTTAAATACAAAAGCACTTGAAAATTCAGTGGTGCTAGCCAGGGTTTGACTCCGCGACCTTCGGATGAGATCAACGTGTTCTCACCGCTAGGCTATCTCTGATCGTATTATTAGACAGATTTATGTGGTTTTTGCGGATAAATGTAAACCTAATTCTGAAGTATTCGAAAAATTCCCTTACCAATAAATTTATAATTTTATTTTATTGTAGAAAAGATTTATTTCAGAACTAAAAACTTTCTTAATACTCGTATAGTAAAAAGTAGATAGTTCAAGACTTTGTTATGTTTTAAGGTCCTGTAGTAAATTCGGAAAACTTATAATTTTATCATTAAGCTGCAATCTTTTCTTAGAGACAAGTGTTGATCGAAGGTTACATATCTAAGATCCTCGAAATTATGAAATTTAATAAGAAAATAGAAATGTATGCGTAGTATAGTATAAATAGATAGATATCTACACGTGGATATACCTATGTCTAAATAAGTTTGGATACTTTTATTTATGTAACCCTATACCACCTATATCACATAAAAATTGTTCGTTAATCTTTTGAAACACTCAAACATAATAAAACTAAACAACTAATTTCATACAAGAAAATTACACATAACAAAGGAAAACACATATTTATGCAATCCTAACAATGCCGTGACAAATTGACGACCACTTCCCCCTTCCCCCTTCTGTTCAAACCCCATAACGCCTTGGAATATAGATATGTATTAGATATGGCATTATGCATTTATGAAATACGCAGTGACGGTTTTTCCCATAGGTGCGTGTAGCCCGGGCCTAAGGCGCCACATTTTTATGGGCGCTAAAATTAGTTGTGGACAGGATACAGGATGTCTAAGCTAGGAGCGCCATATGAATCAGATCCTAGGGCCCCACTTCACGGGAGAGGCCGCGGACGTGCTGCAAAAGCGATCCCATAGCCTCTCCGTTTTCCGTGCTGTGGCGGCCATCGCAGGAGGTTTTAGTGAGTGCAATCTCACATAACCCGGTCTCTCCTCCAGGAGTCGGGTTCTATGAAGATTTAACCTGCGTCAACAAAAAAAAAAGGGTGAAAAACCCAATGTTCAGACTCTGTTATAGGTACAATTTGTTTTCGTAGTTAGAGTACAATAGTTTTCATTGTAGAAGTAGTTCTTTAGTTTAAATCAAATTTTTATTCGAATAGTTTGTTGGAGAATTCAAAGATATATTGTTAAAACCGATCTTCAACAAGGAACAAATCATTATGATAATAAAACATTTCATTAACCACAGAACATGTTACATAAGAGAAGTGGTATTTCTGGAATCAAATACGTGTTTGTATGAATCATTGATCTATTCTCGTGATGTAGTGGATATAAACAAAGTGCATCATTTCCATTCAATTCACCGTGCCTTGGATTTATTCCAATGGCTGTCAGTTTTAACTACGTAGATGTTATACGTCATTTAGTTTTGTTTATTCGTTCTGTGCTGCATTCATAGGGACTTCTTTGTTCTGATGATCAAACTATGTATAATTGATTGATATGTATAATGTAATTGTGAATACGTAGCAGGATAAATTCATATATGTGTAATAGAACAAGATTATACGTAAATGTGTCATGTATAAGTAGCACGATAGATACTCAAAAAAATAATAAACAATATGTTTGTGAGATTTTATACAGGTACAATAAAACAAAACTTCTCGTAAATTAAAACGACGAAAGAATTTCCTACTCATACATAAATCACCTAATCATATAAAACGTAACACAGCCTGTACATATCCCACTGCTGGACATAGGCATCTTCTCCTATTAAGGAGAAGGTATGGAGCTTAATCCACCACGCTGCTCCACTACGGATTGGTGGACCTAATCATATATGTAGGTATTATCTTGCACTCATTCTAATTATAACATTTTAATACAGATATTTTTACAAAATAAAAATGAAAAAAATAATTACATCAACAAAATGAACTAAAAAACTTTAGCTAAACCTGATGATAACCTAACGCTAATACAGGAGGTGTCGTGTCCGTCGCAACATTAACATCAAATAGTGATTGACCCAAAACTCGGATATTATCGACAGATCGCATGCTCGAATCCATTTCAGAGCTAAATGTCTATTCCCTTTGATAAAACGAATAGAATTAGATCCCTAAGTGCAGTACATCTCGTTGATTCGAAGATATTGGAATGGAATACAATACGTAAGCCTTGATCACACGATACGAGTACAGTGTCGAGACAACAAGACCGTACTAGACCCCTATTCTCTATGCCAAATCGAAGTGTATTTCTATGTCGAAACTCGTTATTGGCTTAGAACTCTATTCTCTATAACATTGTAAAATCGTAATGACGCGGCGCGTTCTGTGCTGTCAAATAAGTGATAAAGAAAATAACAAAAAATAAACCAGTGACCGTTGAGTTGATAGACCGTTAGTAGAAAGAGATCGTACCCTCTCCAAAACGTTAAGAATTGCACTGTCCATGCTATTACTAACGTTTTCAAGACTGCCTTGAAAATACCGTTTTAAGAAAACGTAACGTGCCATGGTAAGATTGTTTGACACGGCACGGCACGGTTTGTGGGCAACGATGTGTTGTATTTTATGATAGCTTTTGTTTTGATCTGGATAATAAAACGCTTTCTCTCGGAAACATATCATTTAACAGCAATTAATATATCAATCCTGTTATTTAATCTAGGTTTCTAACTTTACACCTGCAAAATTTTATGGCGGTATCTTGGTACCTTAGTACAACGTGAAAGCGGTACAAACAAATAACTGACATTTTAAATTAGTGACATTGCATTCAAGATTATGAGCAAGATTATTTTCATAAAATTTCTCAGACACAAGTGAACCTAGG
This sequence comes from Junonia grisea, assembly GCA_018235645.1. Classification (NCBI taxonomy): domain Eukaryota; kingdom Metazoa; phylum Arthropoda; class Insecta; order Lepidoptera; family Nymphalidae; genus Junonia; species Junonia grisea. The sequence goes on from DVXP01004250.1 coordinate 7,559, forward strand.
AACACGCAGAAGGTACAAAAATTATAATATGAATGTACTCTAGCGCGGAAAATTCTCTGTATATTTTATGCAAACCAGTATTTCGGATTCTTTTAAGTGTGTCCGTAGCAAAAAGCGGTTCATTTCAAAACGTAAAGACCTAAAGGAATTCGGGGAGTACTTAAGCTTAGTTTGTGTATAAAAGTTAGGACGATAACATGCAATGATATGGGATTTCGTTTAAAAACTAAATTATTTCATAAAATGATTATTAATTATACTGGCGACATTTTGCGGCTTCGTGTACATACATATATGATAAAATTTCTAGAATGAGTTAGGCATTACAGTATTCTACTGGTATATTTTCAGATGATAAAAAGCCAAGAAATACAGCAATTTTTGGCGAACATTAATTCAAACTAGCACAAATACACCTGTGGAACTTTTCTACCGTAAATATTAGACGTGGATCCCATTTTTATTATCCCATGAGAACCCGTTATTTTCCACGGCAAAAAGTTTTTATATCGGAAAGTAAAATAATCGTAGTATACTACATGTATAATATCATAATATATATAAACGTTGTACAACAGTTTTAATAAGTTTTAATTAAATGAGCTCCATATAAAAACACATATATATACCTATAGTACAATCTTAAACTAATTGAAAGTAAATGTTAATATATTAATTTCAGTTAATATATCAATGGGTGGTTTAATTTTCCTTTATTAGATATCCATTATTCAATATCCAACATTGCACGATAATTTAGATAGACATTTCAATTAAATTCATGCGAACCATATAAATGTTGTAAATGAATTGTTTATTTCCAACAAAGCATTATGAAAGGCTGTTGATTACATTTAGTAATTTCAACAGTTGTCTAATTATGAAATTTTGTTAATTTTATTTACTCTCTGGACTTTGATTTTATATGTATATTTAAAAATTACTTATTATTTACCGCCAATAACGCATTACATGCTCGGTTCCGATTTGGGCCCGTATTCTCTATGTCACGATACGTAACGTGCCCAAAACGGATGACGTGCTTGTCAAACAATCTTACCATGGTACGTGACGTCTTTTTAAAACGGTATTTTATAAGCACACGTCTCGAAAACGTAAGAAATAGCATAGATAATAATATTCTTGTCTTTTTGTAGATGGCACGATCCGTTTCTATTAACAATCTTTCAAAAAATGTTATCGATATATTTTTTATTAATTTCTTAATAACTTATTTGACAGCATAGAACGCGCCACGTAACGTGACATTTCAATTTCACAATGTCATAGTGAATACGGTTTTAAAACAATAACGTGTTTCAACATAGAAATACGTTTTGATTTGGCATAGAGAATAAGAGCCTTGGTTTGAAATACAAAATCAAGGCTCTGAAAATGTTGTAAGACAATAGGTAAGTTTCATTTTATTTTTCTTCGAGTATATTGTATGTTTATGCGAGGTTATTGCCCTCATGTAAAGAAGGTATGGTAGGTATAGGTATGGTATGGAGTGTATTCAAAGTCAAATACATACTGATATTTTTATAATAATACCTACTGACTATACACTACTTTGCTTCGTCTTATTTCGAGTGATTCAATTTTATATTAAATATTAACTCCGTAAATGTTGCACTCGTGACTTCGCCTGATCAACTTATTAAGAGAATAGAATTTTTAGAGTAGCTTATTAGCTTTTTCGAGATGGAGACTGGGGGTAAATGATGCAAAATCATTTTCTTTTCTAATTTTCGGTTAGTTGTTACAGAACTTAACTAGCTGGAAACAAAGGAGTCGTAGTCGTAATTTTTTGACATTAACATACTATTAATTCTATATTCACGATTTAAATACATTAAACCGTGAATATAGAATTAATAGTATGTCACGTCCGTGAGCATGTAATGGCAATTTGTGTGAAAGAATACGTTCCACATATTTTAAAATTTGGAACGTATCCCCTTAAATTTTTATTCACGGAACATTTATAGAACGTACCTTTACTAACCGAACAAAAGGTTTTTACTGTATTAATAAAACTATTTCAACAAAAACAATTTTATATATTACAAAGATGACGTCATATAGCTGCATGCGACAAATGAAATACCAGTACCTACTAAGCCTAATGTACTCGTACATTTTCAATATTCCGCCAACCGTGGGACCTAATTCTAATGTCCCCTGTGCCTGTAATTACCTGCATAAGGCATTGTTACTGCAGTGAAAATCTCAGTTGGTTGGATAGAAACTTAGGTAAAATGGAAATTATCAATTTTAAGTGAGAATATTATTGTAGAAGGGCCTAACTTTAGTTTACTGATTTCATATTACATTGGCGCCAGCCTACATTGATGCAGTATAGTGGAATAAGGCTTTAACATATAAGGAGAAGAGGCCTTTTCCCAGCAGCGGGACATTTACTTGTAGGCGGGACCAGGACAGTACCACTCACTTACAGAAAATTAACGCGAAGTAGCTTTTAGCTCTTGTTTCCTATCCCCTCTTTTTCTTTTATTCCTACAAACACTTTTTGGCAACAGATACTAAACTCCTCTAGCACTACAAATTACCAATTTATCCATGTTCAATTGTGCATATTTCAAACAAATTCATGAGCGGTGGTGATCACTTAATGCTAGGTAATCTAAACCTCCATTTTTATGATTTTATTTTTCGTACGTATATATATATAAATCACCGTAAAATTGAAAAACCGTTAGATTATAATATGTCATAGCGAGATTATAAACCGTCGAAAGATTGTAAAACGTAACAAAATATAATTTAATTTAGCATTTATTTTTCTATTAATCACGATCTAAAATGCTTATATTGAGTTAGGTTAGGTTTAAATTTAATTAATAAACCTAACCTAACCCAACTCGCTTCAAATAATAAAAAAACCGGCCAAGTGCGAGTCGGACTCGCGCACCGAGGGTTCCGTAAAATTTAAGGTTTTCGGAATTTTTCCTT
>DVXP01004251.1:0-10532 GCA_018235645.1 Junonia grisea
AAATGTCCATGGGCGACAGCATTCACTTTCCATCAGGTGATCTGTCAGCTCGTTTGCCACCCTATCCCATAAAAAAACAGTTTTGTGAAGTAAACATTACTTAATGTTTAATGTATAATTCTATCTACATATATGGATGGAGATGTGTAACTGTATTCCAGTCTTATTTTTAGCGAATTATTTGTACAAAAATGATTAATAGTTACCTATACATTTAAAGAGAGTATTCGCACTTTTTAATGATCTAATTGTTATTATTTATTCGTGACAACACAAAATGAATGTAGGTATAAACATTTTTGGAAATATAATAAAACCAACTATTTATACCAGTTATATTGCTAATTCTTATTGATAGTTATTTTCCACCTAAAATATTCAAATTAAGTTGTAAATTCACTCATAGCTAACGGACTTACACGCATGGATTTAAAATTACCAATGACTCAGCCTTTAGTATTTTTAATTTAAATAATAAAATAGAAAAAATACAATAAATCGAACAATAACAAAAAAAAATCTAAACCAATAAGAAACCAATATTTATTTACAAACGTAAAAAAAAACAAACATCATTAATCTGTCAAAATCGTGACGCATTATTTGACAATCAACATTTATTTTTCTTAAAGGCTACGTTCCACTTAACGTCCGCAACGCCCTCGAACACGACCGCTCAAATTCTCGTTCCACTAACGAAAAACCACCGCGGGCGTTGTAGGCGAATGCTTTAGGTGTGGTGAAAACGAACAGCTGTGAGATTGTGAGTAAATATTTCGCGTGGATTGGAGTAAAATTGGATTTAAAAACCATGACTTTGAAAAACTATGGCTTCCCATGGTTTTTCAAAAATTTATGGTTTTTCAAAATTTCAAATTTCAAAAAAAATTTAAAATTCCCGCCACATTTGGTGAAAGCCTACTCTGACCCACCAATATTTTGCGGGCGAAGTGGGCGCGATGTGGTCGCGAACAGTGACGTCATCTATGACGTCGACCGACCGCCCGCAACGACCACGGGCCTTAGGTGGAACGGCACAGTGGGCGTTACAATCGTTGCGGACGTTTAGTGGAACGCACCCAAAGTCGATCCCACATACGTCAAAGGCAGCATTAAGTGTAAGATCTTATCGCGATTTAATCTGTGGTCCAATTAGAGGTTATTTATTTAAGGCGGGGTGGTCCGACAAATGTCGGACGGCGTATTTGTTGTCCGTCGGACGACCTCCGTCAATTGTGTGTCAGTTACCGTGTTTTGTCGCGACCAATACCAATTTAGAGATCCCGTTGATGTCTATATATTGGATACTCTTTTGAGAATAAGGTTAGACTTTAGATAAAAAATTTATATTGAAAAAAAAATAAAAAAATAGGCTACTAATTTTATTTATTGATAGGTATGTTTTTTTTAATTTCGTGTCTTAGATATTCTGTGAAGTTGTAGAGTGAGGTAATTTCATACAAGAGATACTAGTTGATAAACATCTTTTGTTTAAAATTTTCAACCAGTCTCAAGTCCTTTGAAAGCTCACATTATGAAAATATTTAGCAAATTACTATATTAAAAACTATTTTAAGGTCTCCCCGACCTTATCATAACAGTTTTAAACAACAATTTAAGCTCAAACATCAAAAGCTCCTGAACATTATCACTGTCAAGTAAAATTTAAACTAAATATGTAATTTTAAATCAAACGATTCGTAATACCTATACTTTAAATATAATATTCATTTTTAAAATCAACTCAATAACTTTTCAAGAATCAATACTCGTAATATAACAAGTATCAAATACAACAACATCAACGATCTAACATGCATTTTTGTACGCAGTTCATCTCACACATTCCTCTCCCGAACGTTACCGGACTCTTCTATTGTCAAACACATTACTCGTCTTTTTGTACCCTGATAAAGACGCGTTCATATCAATAGAAGCACGGAGATTAATCTCGTATGTCATCTATGCTTTAGTTCGTTAGAATTTATTATGGAGTAGGGATTAGATGTTCTCGTTAAAAAGGAATGAATTAATTTCATTATTAAATATTTAAAACGCAATTTTCAAATAAGAAATTGAGATTGGTTTAATTTTCATTTAGTCTCAACGTACTCCAAGTTTTAATAGGATTTCAAAAATGTATAAAAAAGCCGTAAATGTTGCTAAATATTGTACTTCTGAAGAAATTAATTATTAACAATTAACAAGCCTTATTTATAACTCTCTTTTTCCACCTTTTTTGCTTTGCATGTCATTGGAAGTTTTAAGTGACGAATTGGACAAGGTGAATGGTTATTTTACATTGGAAATTTGTATTTAAAACATACGCCAAAATAAAAAAAAAACACACACACACATCAAACAAAAACCAGCCTTACGAACAATCACAAAAACATGGCTAAAAGACTCCATACATCCGTCACAGAATAAAAAACTGTTGGCGATTAAAGATCCATAGACACATTAAAATAAATCGTCCGTTATCAGACTTTCGTTTTATGATATCATCGAAGGTCGAGGTAACCGGTAGAAAAACGTTAATTCGGACGATCAGCTGTTCGATAGACACCATGCCACTCCCATGGAACTTGTTTTTTTTTTTTAATTAAGTAGGCTGCGATCCGAACGCTGAGATTATAGTAGTGAAATAGATAATTTGTTTATGGATTTTATTTTTGGTATGCTTCTACCACTTTTAAATTTTTTGGTAAAAATTTTATTAATAATATTTGTTTATACAGGGTGCTTGGCGGATCGATGCAAACTTTTGGAGACGTGATAGAAGACGTCATTTAGACTCTAATCAACGTCATTTACCTAAGTGCCAAGTTTTACAATTTTCGAGAAAATCGCGATTTTGTACTTTTTTTGTCAAAAAAAATCGGAATGGGAAAACTGTTATAAATGAACAATTTAAAGATATCGGCTGTTTTTTACGAGGCGGTTGAAGCTGAATGCAGCTTATCTATTAGCACGTTCTATATTATTTTTAATGATATTTTATAATTAGGTATACGTTACCTATGGAAAATTGTAAATATATCTAATTTTATTTTTATTTTGTCAAATTTTGTTGGTGAAATTTCTCGTGTTGTACACACTACAGGCTAGAGCTAACATTTATAAAGATTTCGATCAGATTATTTTTTTTAATTATGTTCTTTGCGTGTGGTTGAATCATTATCGTAAAGAATTTTTGAATTAATTGATTTAACGCATTCAAACTTGACCTTAATCAATGTAATTGTTCTTATATAATGTTGTATGTATGTAAAAGTATTGTTATTTAATGGACTATCGGTCACGGTCATTGATTTTTTTTAATTACTCAAAAATTGATTTGGAATCTGACTAATTGATAATCTGGCGAACTACATACATGTACCTACACAGTTTTTTTTTTAATTTTTTGTTTTATAAAAATGAAAAGATACTATTTATTTTATATTTTGATACCTACCTGATCATAGTACCATATTAATTGATCGACCTTATAATATTTGCAAAAAAATATACATTAATAAAAGTAAAAGATATGCAAATGTACCTATTTTTTTGTTAAGAACATAATATGTTTATAATCACTTAATAGGCATATACCAGACTATCTTGTCCGTTAAATATAAAAAAAATGTTGTTCTAACCGTCAGTCGAGTATGTAGGCTTCTTTAAACAGGTTTTTAAACATATTCATAATTTAGACATACTTTTTTATAACAGTTCTATATCCGGACTAGCATCCTGTAATTACAGTAAATAACATATATTTATTATTTCTACAAAATTAGTAACAGCCTGTACATATCCCACTGCTGGGCATAGGCTTCTTGTCATACTTTATTTCTACCAAATTATAAAGGAATATAGAGGGATTTCCTTCCTTATCCCTTCAGTTAATCTCGTTATTTTACGTAAAAAACGTAACACAGCCTGTACATATCGTTCGTTATCGGTTATGGAGCGTAATCCACCACGCTGCTCCAGTGCGCGCTGGTGGATTTAGATACATGTGTCAGAATTTTTTCAGACACATGCAGGTTTCCTCACGATGTTTTCCTTCACCGCCGAGCTCGAGGTGAATTTTAATACACATTAAGCACTTGAAAATTCAACAGTGGTTTGAACCCGCGACCTTCGGTTTAGATCAACGTGTTCTCACCACTAGGCCATCTCGGCTCCATATTAATATAATTTCAAAATATTTAATTTTTAATTTAATTTATGCTCGGCCCAATTGGGCGAGACCAATTTGTCTTATTCTCTCCTCCAATCTGTCATTTTTACCGTAATAAATAATATAAAACCGAACTATTTAAACGTTACAAAACACCATATTGTCAAAGTTCCCGGTAGAAAGCATCCATTATTACCGGTGAGTACTTTTGAAAGCGGCGACTTTGTGAGTCATGCGTCGATTCGACAGGAATGCGCTGGATGGGTGTGCAAACAAGAAATTAACTGGACTAGTTGGTGTCACTGGAATCGCTTAATTATACATATATTAGTTTTATATTTTATATCATGTAGTCTAATTTCTATGCTATATTGACTATGTGAGTATATAATGCTTATTCCTTTTGATTTGTACATCAAATGGAAAGGCAGAAAATTATTAATTGTCTTATAGGAAAAAAACAAAGCCTAAAAATGCTAATTTTTTTTTATTTTATAATGTAACTATCAAAAGGAAAGTGACAGAAAAATACATTCATGATTTTCATTTATCGATAAAAATAAATAAAAAAATTTAATAATATTATAATGATCCCTGCTTCTACGTTGTCGTTAAGTTCTTCTATTCCTTAAACATATAGGTTCCTAATATAATAAAAATAATAATAAATATATACGGACAAATCACACAGATTGAGCTAGCCCCAAAGTAAGTTCGAGACTTGTGTGGGATACTAACTCAAAGATACTATATTTATAATAGATACATATATAGATACACATCCAAGACTCAGGCCAATCAGGAAAAGTTCGTTTTCCATCATGACGTGGCCGGGGATCGAACCCGGGGGCCTCCAAGTCGCAGGCAGTAGTGTTGACCGCTGCGCCACGGAGGTCGTCAATAACACCTAAAGCTTCATTTTACTAATCTATATCAATATAAAATCTAACCTAAAGCCTTTCACGAACAAACAGAACAGCGTTAAAATTTTATAACATGTAAATATAAATATAATATGTGAGTTTTATTGACCTCCATAAAATAGATGGTTAAATAGACACGGTTTTATTTGTCGTTCATTTTTAAAGCGCCTCGATTCTCGTTATGGTGTATTGTAAATAATTTCGAACTTGAAATTTTATTAGTCATTCTTAAGAAATATCGTCCGGAATGTAAAGAAAGATGATTGATATATTATGTGCACTCTAAATATAATTTGAGTTGTTATAGTTTGAACTTTTGAAGACTCTTTATGGTCATGGAATGGATAGATACGGGACGGTGAGATGGACAAAGTTAACATTTAGCCGATTGCTATGGAATTAGGTTTTTTATGTAGATACTTATACGTAACTATAATCAATTAATATTGAAATAATTAAAAATATTATCAGTTTTCTTGTTATACCATCTACCATCGTCTAATTATAGTTTAAGCAAACGTATTTTGATTTGCCTTGGGTTTTAATACAGAGCATCATGTAGTACAAAAAACTAGAATTGATTAATGTATTATCAACTTATTAGAACTGGCCAGCAGAAGCAAAAGAGTAATTTCTATAATATTTTTTCCATGGGTAGTCCCAATTCTAACAAATAAGAACGTAAAATATGCATGTTGACAGTCGATAGAGTTGCTGTATAGACATGTACCGAATTACTACCCCTGATAGAAGCCCAGGGGTCTTTACAAGGGTCTTCCGAAAACGTAAGATTTACGATAATTCAATATGAATAGCTTTGTCCTAGCCGACTTATCTTGAGCTGTCGTCATTCGATTGATACTTTATCTCTTTTCGGCTAAAATTCTCTAGAAAGACACTACTATGTTAGGGTATTTTAAGCCTTACTTCCATTAGATAAGGACTATGAAAACAATCATTGTTTTTCAACGCTGGTGGCGCAACAATTAACCTGTAAATCGTGGCTTGACACCTCGCTTGTCACGGTTTTTATTTACATTCAAATTTAAAACATTTTCCATTGAAATAGAGCTCCAAATCCTATACCATTTCTCCAATGCGATTCTGCAATAGTACGTAAAGCATCTTAAATTATATACCATACAAAATAAGGTCCATTATTGCTTGTAGTTTGTATAAAATGTTTGTTGTATGTCAAGCCGCCTCTAACAGCGTGCGGTCCTTTGACACATATATAGAGATTGTATGTCTGTCCGTTTGTTTTGCGATGCCGATACTACTGGAGGTCTGATTCCCCGTAAAGATGATGTTAGTGGGCGATCGGTTTTGAATTGGGAATAAGGAGAAAGATAAAAAGTTAGATAATTGTCGGTAAAGTTTGAAAAGTAAAGGTTGTCGCTATTTAACTTTACCGACGAAAAATATGTTGGCGTTTTTTATTCGTTTTTAATAATTTTTTTTTTTTGTTATGTTTGCGTTATTACTTGCAAATTGCAAAAAAAAGAATAATAGTGGGTAAGGAAGCCCAGATTTATTAGTGATATTTTATTTTATTTTATTTTGCCCAAGACCATAAAAGGCTTTTTTAATGTTCAAAAAATATTTCATTTACACAAAAATATTAAAATATATGACACGCAAAACATCCATTGGGAAAAATTAAACTTTATTAATACTCACTTAACTCTAAATTAATTTTAACTCAAACAAACCAGAAAAAGAAAACAACCAGCACATATTCGCCACCAACTAAAAAAAATATAAAATCCTTTTCATCTTTACTTTCCAGTGTTGCTAATCAAATTAGCCGTGACGCAAACGTGGCACCTTTATTTGTATTCGTCTACAAACATCTATTATTTATTATTATTTATACCTCAGCTTTCAAATTACACGCCTAGGAACATTTGCGACTCCTGCCTGTCAACTGTTTTTTTTTATTTTTTTTCCGCCATGTTACTTTTTACAGCGCTGCAGCACTGAATAGTTGATTTTGCTGTTGCTTGACTTTTTTTATAATTAACTACTTTGAGTTTGTTCTTGAAATAATTTTGTTATTCGATTAAAATACAATTTATTATTTATATTAATTAAAGTGTTTTTTAACTGTTATTATTATTAAAATAAATTTTTAAATTTGATTGTTTAAATCTAGATATTATAAATTTGAATAGGTAGTATTTAATAACTAATAAATCAAATAAAAAACAAAATCACACAATATAATTTAATTTAATAAGTTTATATAAATATACACTACGATTTTTTCATTACATTTTTTAAATGAAATATAAATAATTAATCTGTGGTCATATGCTGCTGAGCAGCTGCATATACAGCGCGTTCATCGCTTTATTTACACGCTCTAGTCGAACAGAAGTTGTCAATTGTCGAACAAAGGTGCGTCGTAAATATTTGAACGGTTATTTTGTCCACCTTTCTTATCTGAATACCTCCGTTACTCTATTATGTGTGATAAGGGATTGCGTTTGTTGCTTATTGTTTGTTTTAGGGTTTCGAATTTGGTTTCTTTGTTAATTTTGTACCTTTTGAAAGGAGTTGCAATTGATTTCGTTCCGTTTTTAGCACAGTGACATTGCACTACCGTTACGAATTTCGTTTTTTTTTTCGTATTTACCACAGATAATAATACAATTAGGTGCTGCGTCTCTATTGATTTTCTTACTAATTACTATCTACCTACTAAAAAAGAGTGATCTATAAACATTCATTTAAATCATGTAGATAAGAATATTATTCTCAAATACCTACATTATATCAACTATTTCCAACATAACTTTAAAACAAGAAGAAACAAATAGAAGAACACTATTTACAAGACATAAAATGGATACAATAATAATTATCTTTTTTAATCTGTAGTTACATCGCGCTTTATTTGCTCTACAACTCAAATGCTTAAATCGTAACACCTATACTAAGATAATAAAAAAAACCTGACTTCGTACGCATCTCTGTATTGAATATTATTATTTTGTATAGAAATAAAATCGAGATAAAGTATTATGTGTCGAAAAACGCAATAAACAAGCCACTGACTCGAGTACCGGAAATGGGTTTTTTCAAATGAGCTTTAAGGTAGTTAAGTACTATTATAGACATACACGCTTCGTTTCGAGTCATTGACGCTGTGACTGCTTATTGCATAATCTTGTGCTAAATATACCTACATCATGAATAAGTGGACTTTAAAACTAAACGTTTAGACAATTCTAGTAGGTACCTATATATTTTCCTAATATTTTTTTTTGTTTTCCAGCATTGAGTCATAATGAGCACATACAAAAATTTTCATGGAAAATAGCATAAGTAGCTAAAAGTAAAGAATGAATGAAGAATATATTATACACATATTCTATTAATTGTCACTGTTTCGTAAGATTTATTTGTTATTATTTAGGTTTAGAGATCTTTATTTTCCAAAAAAGACACAAAGTCACTTACATGGAAACAAAAAATTCAAGTAATATTAAATGAAATTTGGGCTTTTGTTCGAATGTACGGCTAGTTGCCTAAGTATCTAATATTGGCATACTATTAATATTCTTAGTAATCTAAGATGAAAGTGAGATAGAAAAAACTTTCTTAAGGGTTTTTTTTATACTAAATAAACAAGATTTAGATCATTGGATGCGTACTTTTCATAGCTTTCCGATGGCATAATAATCTCACAAATCAATTTTTTGAGATACCGCTTTTGCGCTTAGCACGGCAGTAAAAAGCAAAAAACTAGAGTAATCGATATATCGATTTCAAAACCGATTCAATATGTGAATGATATCGATACGTTGAGCAATCACTATATCCTTTAAATTGCTTTAGCTCAAAGTAAATTTTATTTTAAAATCAATGTATTGTGCGAACTGCGGAATATAATATTTTCCAGTGGATATTTGTTTAAAATCAACATTAAATAAAATATTCGTACATAATAATTTTTTCTACTGTTTTTAAATAATGTTTTACTCTCTCAGTGACATAAGTTTTCAAAATATACATTCAAAATAATGTTTAATACAACTAATATTTAAAGAGATACCACAATGGTTTTTGAATCAATTGTTGTTGATGTGCTTAACAGATTTCTTGGTGATTACGTCGAAAATTTAAACAGGTCACAATTGAAACTTGGGATTTGGGGCGGTAAGGTTTAGTTGGGTGCATGATGTCATTCTTGCCCATAAAAATATTTTATTTATTTACATTCTATATTTTCTTTCAGGTGATGTTGTACTTGAAAATTTAATACTTAAACAAAATGCCTTGGAGGAACTTAACATTCCTGTTCAAACTGTGTATGGTCACTTAGGTTAGTTATTTATTTTTACATAATATTTTATAGCATAATAATATATTTTGGGGGTCTAGAATATTTTCTTTAAATTAGTTTATTTTACAATAAAGAAATTTTATATGAAAGTATTTATGGTAAATTAATATATAAGGTTTAGTTACTCTTTATATATGTCATAATAATACTTGAAAATTAATAATATTATTAGTTTTCAATAAAAACTTTGTAAACTTTGTCTTTTTAATTGAAGAATTTATAAGATTTTATTCAGTTTATAAATCTTGTATCAATGGAATAAATTATCAATGGAACAATATAGGTAATTGTGTCAAAATTTTATTAATCTAGAGTATAAACAATATAATTTCATTTAAAATGATAAGGCATCAAATGTGTGTAAATGCATGGAAGTTTTATCGAATATTATTAATTAATCATATTGAATACATTGGGCCAAAAAACAGTTGCGAAAGTATAGTCAACAATAATAAAGCAAGGCTACAAAATTTAGCATGCAACAAGAGTGCCTTCTAATTGTTATGGAGTGCCTCCCAGTGACATCATGCCCTAGAATTAGTACTCTTCGATTAACACGATGACTCATAGATACAAGGTCAATAGGTAAATTCTGCTCAAAATCTTGTTATTGTTTTGGTAAATCGAATTCGGATGTCTGATTTTATATTCATACTTTGACCTTTTGTATTTAAATTATTTCATTTAGTGATAAAAAATACATTAATTACAAAATTGTCAATGATATTTTCCTTCTTATATATATTTTTAAATTCTTTAAATTTTTTCAATACTAAAATGAATATCCGAAGATAATAACTCAATATTTCTTTGTCCTTGAAAAGAAAATGTTTGTAAATATTTATTTGTTAGTTAACAAAATATGCTGTGTTGACTATATTTATCAGTTTATAACCAAGTGATAAGATAATCCAGTATCATAACAAAAAAATACAAGGTGTCTTTAAAAAAATGTTGTGAAGTGTAATAATAAAATGAAAATAACATTTTATTATTAAAGATTAATTTAAATTATGAAATAAATATTATGTATATATTTTTATAGGCAAGCTTGTACTCAAAATACCATGGAAAAATTTGTATG